>PVJA010039525.1:0-19066 GCA_004027025.1 Myocastor coypus | reverse complement strand
TCTAGCTCTGCGTTCCATGCATTGTAATTAAGGATTTTTTTTTTTTCTTGCTGGGTGGTCAAGGGCAAGTCGAAGCAAGACCTGTATAACAAAACATTCATTTTTTTTTTGTATCTTCCAGGGTCAAATCCCCTCAGGATTAAATTTGAGACCATAGAATGTACTTTGTAGAACTGTTGTTAGTGTCAGCCTTCGGGACGAGTGTGTTAAGAGTTTAAGACAATAGAAAGAATTATGTGAGTTTTAGTATATTTATTGACATGTTCAGTGTTTCACTGAGGTTTTACACAGCCTATGTGAGTAAGTACTCTCAGGAGTCTTGGGACATTGGCCACATCTCGTGTCTTGAGGAGACCTGACAATACTCAGATTCCAGCTGGTGACCCTCTTTCATGACAGATGGGCACAATTTCCATTTGGTAACACTTGTTGTTTCTCTTTGTGGGTCTGAGTGAGCTGGCTTGGAGACAGTTGTGCACAGTGGAAGCTTGAGGCTGCTTTGGGGGCCATGCATGGATGTGATGAAGTAAGTGAGCAGGCAGAGTATCCAGGCGCTTTAGACCACTGAGCCATCCTGCCGGGCCCTTCATGTGTTTAGATAGTGGAGTGCCTCGAAATTGTGCCAGATGTGGGAACTGCAATGGAAGTGAGGTGGCTGGCACTTAGGGCTTCCCTCCATATGCTCATAGGTGGCCTGTGAGGAGGCAAGTGGGGCCTGGTGCAGCGCCCATCCAAGGCCACAGATGCCAGTGTGGCCTTGTGATTTGCTCAGGCTGGCACAAAACTGTTTTCCTTCAAAAACCATTGTGGTCTGATCTTCCTCAGAAATAGTTCAGCTGCTAATGAAAATACCACTCCTGGAGCCAGAACAGCAGTGACCTGTACCTGTCACTTTCCCATGTTTGCTGTGCTTTCCTGTGTAACACAAATAGTGAGTGAATCAGCAAAGTGCTGACAATGTGTAAAATGTCCCTCTGACCTGCTTAACCATGACCGAGGCAGCCCTATTGATACTTGCTGGAGTTTACAGTGCTGTTTGAGAGTCAGATATTTCTATGGGTGAGCATCTCAGATTCTCCCAAATCACTTCCCTATTTGTGTCATTCGTAACGCTTCACCGTAGACCAGATAGATGGTCACTGTATGGGAACATTTCTATCTTCCTCACAAATTTCAAGTGGTGTGTTTTGGAAACAGGTCATGTATAAAAATGAGTTGTGAGGCTGGGCAAGGTCGTACATACCTATGATCCCAGCTGAGGCAGAAGGGTCACTAGTACGTGGCCAGCCAGGGCAGCTCAACACTTAGTGAGACCCTGCTTGAGAATAAAGGTAATGAAAGGTGGTGGCCCAGCACTCGGTGATATAGAGAGCACTATGGACCTGGTCCCAACCCCATGAGCAGGCA
The DNA here is from genome assembly GCA_004027025.1 of Myocastor coypus. NCBI lineage: Eukaryota > Metazoa > Chordata > Mammalia > Rodentia > Myocastoridae > Myocastor > Myocastor coypus. The sequence continues at coordinate 17,659 of PVJA010039525.1, read as the reverse complement.
GGTGATAGACGCTGCCATGTGGCTATGCAGTGCCTGCAGCTATAACCAGGTGGGAAAGCAGGAGGTACATGTCCCCTAATTTCTTGGGTTTTCACATTTTGTATTTGGTAGAAATCTCTCTCAGGCCTGGTCTCTCTTCCTTGTGGCCTAAACCTTTTTATTCTCTGATATCCAATGAAAATTCTTTCTTTACATAAAGTTTACTTTTCCCAAATTTGTTGAATTCCTCCTATTTAAAATCGTTGGCCTGTTTTTTGTTTGTCTGTTTTGGTTTTTTAAGACAAGGTCTGTCTGTACAATTAGGGACTGGCCTCAAACTCATATCAGTCCCCTGCCTCAGTCTCCTGAGCCCTGGGATTAGAGGTGTGCACCACCACACCTGGCTAATCTTTGGCATTTTCATTCTCTAGCATCTTATTCTGCACTCAGTGAGATTTTGAAGTTGAGGTCAATACCAAGGCTGCACCACATGGGTGAAGAAGCAGCTAAATGCCAGACTTGGAGCCTGTACCTTAGTTGTGATTTTATTTTATCAGAGAGAAGCAGATATCTGTAGAAGTCTCACCATATATGTAGTAGTTGAGACATTTTGTCAACTTCAGAAGTTTGTAAGTTTAATTAAGTGACTCAGCAGGGAGCCGGGGTTTTTATTGTTAGGTGTTTTTATTTTGTATAAGATGAAGGCATGGACATTGTGTGAGTTTTATATTTTTAGCTTCAGGGTATAACTTGCTTATAAGGAGGAAAGCCAGGTTTGCTAGAAGCTGAAGCTGCTACCCTTCCTTTTGATCTTTGCTATTTTCTGCTGCCATAAACTGCTACTCCCAGCCATATGCCACTCTGCCTAGGAGCCAGCCACATAGAGACTAAAACCTGCACAAACTATGAGCTAAGTAAGCCTTTCCTTAATTTGGGGTGTCAGATATTTGGTCCTAGCAACAAGTAAAAGGTGGCTGAGACAAAATTTGGTACGAGGAGTGGGGTTGTTGCTGAATCTATACCTGACAGTGTGGGTTATGAGCTTTTAAAAATAGTTTATAAAAAGAGATTTAAGAAAAGGTTTAGAGGTGTTGCCTACAAGCAAAGAGCTAAAAGGCCTTTGGCTTTCTGTATGGGGGATTCTGGTCAGTTCAAATTACCAAAATACTGATGAATATCCTGCCTATAAAGACAAGGGTAGAGAGGTTTCCACTAAAAAAAAAGAAAAGACTACTTTGGTTGTTGGGCTCCAGATGATTTGTGTTATGGCTTGGCAAAAAGTTTGTTCCAATTTTACTCATGTCCAGAGACTGCCTGAGACTGAGATTGAGCCCAGTAGATCAGTTAATCTGACAAAAAAATTTCCAAGGCAGTCAAATGTGGAGGCAGCGACATGGCTATTATTGGGGTTTTTTAGTTAGATTTATGTTGAAAATCAAGAGTAAGGAACCCAGCAGTATGATCTAAAATGTTATGAGTTTGGCCAAAAGGGAAGCACCAGGAAGAATGTAGACTGCAAAGATAGAGTTGAGCTCTCCATTGCCCAGGAGAAACAGGAGCATAGAGAACATGTCTACAACTCTTAGAGATAGGCTAAAATATTTTTACATAAAGAGATACACGTGAAGCTGGGCGTGGTGGCGCACGCCTGTAATCCCAGCACTTGGGAGGCTGAGGCAGGAGGATTAGTGAGAGTTCAAGACCAGCCTGGGCTACCAAACTGAGCTCAAGGCCAGCCTGAACTGTACAGCGAGACCCTATCTCAAAAAAAAAGACAAAAAAAAAAAAAAAAAAGAGAGAGATATGCGTGAGTATCTGGGGGGGCCAAGGACAAAATGTTATAGTTCTCATATAATTTTGATAGACAGTAGTGATGACCGGGGACCCAGGGCAGAGACAGTGTGCCTGGCATGTGGGGCCAGGGATTGAACTCAGGTCCTTGTACTTGCTAGATCGGTGCTTATTCCTCTGCGTTATCTCTTCAGGCCCCAACAGTAGTGATTCTTAATGATTGTTAAACCAGTTATAATGTGTTCAAGTTGTAAAATGTTAATAAGCATATCTTTATATCTAAAAATAGGCTTGAAAACGTTTTATATAGTTGCCAAGTTGACAAGGGGTAGATTGTAATGGCTGATACACTGTGTCGACTTGAGAACTTTAGAAGTTTAATTAAGTTCCTCAGCAGGGAGCCATCCTCATCCTGTGTAAGATGAGGCCATGGACATTGTGTGAGTTCTACATCTGCAGCCCCAAGGTAGCTTGCTTATAACATAAGGAGGGGAGAGGGGCTTCCTAGAAGCTGCCCTTCCTTTGCTGTTCTGTTCTCTGCTGCCATAAACTGCTGCTCCCTCCCATGTGCCACTTTGCCTGGGAGCCAGGCAAATATATAAACTAAATTTATAAACCAAACTCTTCATACACTGAACTAAATAAACCTTTCCATCCTTAATTTTGGGTATCAGATATTTTGTCCCAGCAACAAATATAAAGTAACTGAGACAATATATTAATAACAAACATTTGCTGTTGATGCAGACCCACTCTGGCTTCTGTGCCAAGGAGGCAAGTCTCTTTCACTAAGTTGTGTTTTTGCTGTGAGCTCTGCGTTGAGATCTTCCCAAGCCTCTGTGCCTCCTTCCTCCTGTTTTCTTACCAACACCTTAGCCTCTGACCTCTTTTTCTATTTTTATTTGTTTTTGTGGTGCTAGGTGTGGAACCTGGGGCCTCTTGTGCTAGGCAAGCACTGCCGCGCTGAGCTGCACCCCTAGGTCTATGTTAAATTTTGAGGTGGGAGTCTTATGAAATGTGTTTGTGTTGACCTCAAACTTGGGATCCTCCTGCATTGTTCTAGATGTTTGACACCATGCCAAGCTGCCTGGAATGTTATTAACAAGAAAAAATTTTAAATCATAGCTTTAAGCAAAGTAAAATAACAATACAAGTATGAGAACATGAGAAAAATCACTTTGACTTGAAATGAGAGTTTCTTTTTTACTTAAGTAAGGCATTGTGATGGCAAAAGGAGGCTGTGTTCAGAGTGTGCTGTTTGTTGAGGCAGCTCAGGCTGAGTGGCCTTTCCTGAGGACGGCCAGGGTGGCTTCCTGAGCAGGGGTGGCAGGGAGCGTGTCTCAGCAGTTTGTCCTTCTCCACTTTTCCTGCCCAGTGAGAACAGCACACAGCTTGCTCAGTTGGCCTTCCCATGTGAATCTGGGTCCATAGTCTAACTGCAGAGCTTTCAGGAGGAGTCAGGTGCAGAAGGCATATGCATGCATGTATGTGAGTATGCACACACATGTGCATTTTTCTTTTTTTTAATACAAGAGTTTTGTTTTGCAGATACAGCTGCGGTTTATTAATCCACTGAAAAATTTACGCCGCCTTGGAATCAAAATGGTCACTGATATCTTTCTGGACTGGGAGTCTTACCCATTCAGAACAGAAGAAATTGATGCTGTATTTCATGGTGTAGTTTGGCCCCAGGTAAACCTTGTCTTCTGTGCTCTGCCTGGACACTCTTCCTTCTGCCTTATTAATTTACCGACGTGAGCAACACACAGCCCAGCCATAAAAGCTCATCTTGGTCTTGTCTGTTAACACCAAGATTCTCATTGTTTCTAGACTGTTCTGTTTTGTGGGTGTGGGTGGGTGTGTGCATGTATGTCACCCTAGGCATTGAGCCTACCTGCATACTGAGCTACATCCACTGCATTTTTTTCAGTCATTTTATTGGTACATTTTGGGTCTACATAATGATCACGTTCCTCATAGAGAATAAGTAGCTAGCTACCAACTGGTACATGATATAATGTGTTTCTTTTCTATTCCCCTACTCTACCTTAGAACTCTGCTCCCCTCCCCACTCACAAAAAAATATTTTTTTTGTTTCTTTTTCTTTTTTTTTTTTTTTTGTGCAGGGCCTCACTGTGCAGCTTGAACTCATAGTGATCCTCCTGATTTGTGCCTCCCTAGTGCTGGGATTACAGGCATGCACCTGACCTCCATCACTACTTCAGCGCACCCAGGGGCAGGGCAGTGCCAGGGATCAAACCCTGGCCTCTGCACTTCCCTAAGCAAGCTCTTAGTATGTGAGCTGTATATCTGGCCCTCATTTTTCTTTCTTTTCTCATTTCTTTTATCTTTCCCATCTTCCCTTTCCCCTTCTGCCCTCCCTTCCTTCCCTCCCCATCTGAACATTTCCTCCTCTTTCACAATACCTAACACACATTTTGGTCCTTATCTACACTATCAGTTCTCGCTGACAGGATCAGTGCAGCATTTACACATGTGTGTGTCTGATTTATTTCACTAACAAGTATAGTTTTCAAGGTGCCTCCGTTGTCCTTGAAACATCTTGAGTTTGCCCTTCATTATAAAAACAAAAGAAAACATCTTCTTTACCCATTCACCAGCTGATGGTCATTTGGACTGTTTCCAGGATTTGGCTGAGATAGACTGTGCCACTCTACTCATAGGCCACACACCACTTTTTATTTTGAGACACTGTCAAAGTTATGCTGGAACTTGTGATCTTCCTGCTTCAGCCTCCCAGTGTATTGGGGTTTCAGGCCCATGCCACCACACTTAACTTATTCTGGAAGATCTTAGAGCACTGTTCTTTTCTTCTGCCACCAGATCTAGCAAGTTGCTTTCTTAACTACCTATCATTTATATTTAAGGTGGATGTGAGTCTGATCTTATCTTTGAGACCAAGGTGACAGTTTTCACAGCATCCCACATGAGCAGCTTGAGGGTCTACACGGGTGTCTTTCTCACTCAGAAGGAGGGATTTCCCTGGTGGTAACAGCCTGCTGCTTAGCAGCAGGGAATGCTAGGACACTCTAGGAAACTCACTCTGATCACTGAGGACTGTGTAGCCAGCACAGCTGCTTCAGCCTGCCTGGCACTGGCTCCGCCATTTTTTCTGTGCACCCTTTATCTTCTCCTGTCCCTTTACACATTGCTCTCTGTCCCTTGGCTGTTTTACACTCAGCATGGTTTTTGTGTGTGTTCTTTTTGTTAGTTGTTTTTAAGTTATTTTGCGACAAGGTCTTGCTGTGTAGTTCAGGCTGGCTTTGGACTTATAGCGATCCTCCTGTGTCAGCCTCCCAGTGTTGGGGTGATAGATGTGGGCCACCAAGCTGGATTTGTTTCTTGCTTTTGATGTTCCTATAACAGATGTTTTCATTGCATGTGCTGTTTTATTCTGTCCCTTAGATCTGCCGACTTGGATCTGAGACTCAGTACTCGCCCACTCCTCTGCTGAAGCTCATTAGTGTCTGGAGCAGAAATTCAAGGTATAATCCCAGTCCCCAGCCTCAAAAGTGGGGCGGTGGGCTCTCACAGCCCTGCACGCTGCCCACACTGCCCATGCTGCATTTCCCAGGCACCGCGGAGCTTTCTGCTTGGCTCTCTCCCTCTTTGTATTCACGCAGCCCAAGCTTGCCCTGCAGAGCCAATTGCTCTCCCATTCTTCCTTTCTGCTTCCTTCAGTAAACTTAGTCACTGCTAAAATAATAATAAAGCAGCATGGATTGTAAGCTAATGTAGCGAAGACAAGTCTGGTGAACTAAGCACACACTGTGGTCTTCCACATAGTGAGTTCCTTTGGGTGTAGTTCAAGGTGAAGCAGGTGGTGAAGAGCATGGAAAGATCTCAAAACATGCAGCTGTAAAAAAACCAAAGAGTGCCAAACAGTATGGTCCAGGGAAAGTGTTCAGGAACATGCCCATTTGTGTATTAGCATGAAGTAAGATAGAAAATAGTTAGAGTCACATGAGAAACTTTAAAAAAATAAATGACACGTAGCCAGGAATGGCAGTGCACACCTGTCATCTCAGTAGGGGCTAAGGTAGGTGGATCACCATGAGTTTGAGGCCAGCCTTTAAGGCATACTAGGTTCAAGACCAGCCTGGGCTACATTGTAGGAGTTCCCACCAGGTTCTCATCTCTGTTTAAGAACCTCCTCCCAAGTGGCATGGCTGCAAAGATCAAGCTCCTCTAAAAACCAGAACTTCAGCCAGGTGTGGTAGCACACGCCGGTAATCCCAACACTTGCGAGGCTGAGGTAGGAGGATCAGTGCAAGTTTGATACCGGCCTGGGCTACAAAGGTGAACTCAAGGCCAACCTGGGGTGCATAGTGAGACCCTGTTTCAAAGAGACAAACAAATACATACATACATACACACATACATACATACACATACATACATACATACATACATACATACCAGGACTTCTTCAAGGAAGTGGGCAGCGCAGGGCTGCATAGTCTTCCTCAACTCCTTTTTATATACTTTTTGTGCCGAGTCACTCTGAGCTATTGTACATTGATTTCTATGAGAGTAAAGCTTACAGTGAAAAAATACCTCCCTTTCGTACCCACAAAGAGCTAAGGCTGGAATAGACCGTTATTTAAACCACCTCTACCACTTCCTAGCTGGCCTCTCACAAGACTGTCTCTTATGTGTAGTTGATAGTCTCTTAGACCTGTTAGAAGGATTAAGTAAGAAATGCATGTATACGGTACCTATGCAGGGGAACTCACAGGGTGTTGGGAGTTAATCCTCTTCACACTTTCAGGCTGCTCCCCATGTAAGTAAAGAGTCTTACCAGGGTTTGTGCATGCCTACACTTGTGAAAGTCAGCATGAAACTTGTGGAAGATGAGTGCGAATCAGTGCAGTAAGAAACAAGGCAATCATCAAAGTGGCTTTGTTCTTGCAGGTATTTCCCTTTTCTGGCTAAACAGAAGCCAGGGCACCCAGAATGTGACATCCTGACCAACGTCTTCGCAGTTCTCTCAGCAAAGAACCTCTCCGAGGCCACAGCAAGCATTGTGATGGACATGGTTGATGACCTCCTGAGCCTTCCAGATTTTGAATCCACAGACACAGTGCTGAGCATGCCAGTGACCGGCGGGGCATCCGCCAACCCACCAGGCAACACGGCCGGTGGGTGGTGCTGGGACCCCATAGGGTGCAGGCCCTCAATGAGAAAGTCGTTGGCCACTGACTTTCTGGCTGTCTTAATTACTTTTCTCTCATTGCTGGGACAAATACCCGACACTCAAAATGAAGGAAGGAAAGGTTTATTAGCTCACAGTTACTGGAAGTTTCAGTCTATATTCAGCTGGCCCAAGGCTGAGTAGAACAGGGCAGAGAGCATCCAGCTCATGGCGGTGGAACAACAGTCATGACAGAGGCAACAGAACAACCAGGGGAGCAGAGAGCAACAGCGAGAATCTGTCTCTCTGTCTTTCTTTTTTTTTTAATTTTTATTTATTTATTTATTTATTTATTTATTTTTGTCTTTTTGAGACAGGGTCTCGTTATGCAGTTGAGGCTGGCCTTGAGTTCACTTTTGTAGCCCAGGCTGGTCTCGAACTCGCACTGATCCTCCTGCCTCAGCCTCCCGAGTTCTGGGATTACAGGCGTGCGCCACCATGCCCGGCTTGTCTTTCTTTTAAATTACATCAGGCTCTCTGCCTTAGCCTATACACCTCAGACCACACCTATAATTCCCAGCAGTACTCAGAACCCATAATCCCAGGGACCATGGATCAAGTCTCAAACTCTAGATCAGTACTAAGTCACATAATCCCAGTGGATCATGGATCAAGTCTTAATCTATAGAAGTCCCCGCCCCATGACTGCATGAGGCTTCAGGGGAACAACTAGACATAAATTATAACACTGGCTCACGCTCATAAGTGTCTTCTTAGAACTAATGATCACTTATAGAAAGGTGTTCTCTCTGCACATGGAGGAGTCCAGCTTGTTTGCAGGACAGCAAGTCTCACTGCCTTTGGAAGTGACTACTGACTTCTGTTGTGTCTTGGCAGTCACCCTCCCAGCCTGCCTCAGGGTCCCTTCCTGTTAGCAGGACCTGGTTCAAGCAGGCCTTCAGGCTTTCTCATGGACATTTTTCATTTCTCATCTAGAATAGCTCTTCTGAACAAAGAGTCATGTCATATTTAGAGTTTAAATTTTCATTAGTAGCCAAATGCTTTATCTCTCACCCAGAAGATACCATGCAGCTGTGCTTTAAGTGAAGTTTTAAACTTCAAAAATATAACTGCTGTCTGTTTCAGAGTCTGTCACTATGGGAGGAAGATTGATTCTGCCTCATGTGCCTGTAATTCTCCAGTATCTCAGCAAAACCACAATCAGTGCAGAGAAGGTGAAAAAGAAAAAGAACAGGGCGCAAGTCAGTAAAGAACTTGGCATTCTTTCAAAGTAAGTCAGCGTATTCGTGCTAACAAGATAGCATTCGTTTTTAAAATTTTATCTTGTTTTTCAGTTATTTTAATGTGATAACAATTTTAAAAGTTTTTTAGTAGGGTATGTAAGGCCCTGGTTCAATCCCTAGCACCACCAAAGACAGAACTGTGAGAATGCAGGCCCCAGAATTCTTTCCACAAAGAAAGTTTTCAGTATTTTAAATGCCTTCCACTTTAAGCTAGTGCAGAATTCAGGGTCTATGCTAAACATTGCAGACTTTTGATGGCTTCTGCCTTCATCCAGTGTTACTAAAAACAACTTCAAAGTCCTAAGTCAAGCTAATAGATTTGTGTGTTTGGGCTTTGCATTCTTTAAGCCTTGAACTTCATGAAATCATATCCAGTTTGGGATTTTTTTATTTAATTAATTAAAATAACCGCCTTAAAAGAACAAATCATTTTTGTTTTTTTCAGAATCAAGGAACCCTTTTAAAGGGTGTTTTGTCAGTAAACCTAGGAGTATGTAGTTGTGATTTCTCTAGAGGGCAGGGATAATGAACATGAGTAAGGAATGATTCTATCCTGAGTTTTAATTTGACAGAAATTAAATTTGGGTATCATTTTTTGTTGTTGTTGCTATTATTTTCACCACCAGAAACTTGAAACTACTTTAGTCTTCTGAAAGCTTCTTTGTAGTATTTTATGTTTGCAGGTTATGCAGAATGGGGAACTAAATTCCCCTAGTTGCTCATCTGGGCAGCACGGCAGTGGGAGGTAGGGAGGAGGCAGAGGGGAGCCAAAGGGATTAGAGTTTGAATGCCCCGTCTGCCTCCTCCCAGAAGTGCCACACTCCCAATCTAGGTGGTTGCAGGGGAATTTATTGGCAGCTCTGTACATGAAACATTAAGTCTCACACTAAAAATTTAACTTCCTTGTAAAAGAAAAACTCCTGGTTGCCTGACCTCACCTGGTTGGTCACCTTCGCAGTGCAGACAGGTGACAGGAGACTGAGAACAGCCAGAGAAGGCTCTGACTGCTGTGTCTCCCTGACACACCCACTGGTTTCCTTTGCTAGGATCAGCGCATTCATGAAGGACAAAGCGCAGAGCTCCTGGCTCATCACACTGCTGCTCCCCTTCCTCCACCGTGGCAACATCCCTCAGGTATGGAGTGCAGAGAGGCTCATTTTGCAGTGCTTCATCTGTTTTGTTTGTTTGTTTTTGTTTTCTTTTTTTTTTCTTCTTTTAATAAGAAATAACAGTGGAACTTCACAATACATTAGTAGGACACCCACAGTAATTAATACAATTCACATTATTGTCTTTGTAGTAGTTGTTCTGAGTACAAGATGCAGACATGATAATTTTTGTAAACACCATTGGTACAAATATTTCTTGTCATTGAACTAACAGAAAATGGTTGTATACATAGCCCAATATTCCATAATAATAGTGGGTTATCAGCAGAACTGGCAGTGTCGGAAGCTGTTGACTTGAGCCTTTTATAACTCAGCATACTAATTTGGCTTTACTTTTTATGCCTCATGGTTAAACTTTTCTGCTAGGAGGTTAAGGCCAAGTTAAAGCAAGACCTGCATAACAAAATATGTAACCTTTGTAATCTGACAAGGTCAGCCAAATCCCCTCAGGATTAACCTTGAAAGCACTTACAACATTTTGTAGAACTTCTGTCAGTGTTACCTGTCTGGATGAGTCAAGGCCATTGCTTGACCAGTTTGCTCTCTGAACAAGCCTGAGAGAATGTTTTCTCTCTAGGTGACTCCTTAGACACACTGTACATCTTTGATCCCTTTCCTCTGTGTTTCCATAATCTTAGACAGAAAATTTGGGACACCACTGAGTTATAGGATGTTACAGTACAGGTTCTCTTATGTCCTGAGTCCTCACTGACCTTGAAGGGCTAGAGCCATGTAGCCCTTTTTTTTTCTCTAATTTTTGGTCTGCAAACTTAAGTTCTTCAGCCTCCAGAAGAGAAGCTTAGTGGTGATATTACTCTATAACATAGGTACTTGAAGCCGGGCGTGGTGACGCACACACCTGTAATCCCAGCACTCCGGAGGCTGAGGCAGGAGGATCAGTGCAAGTTCGAGACCAGCCTGGGCTACAAAAGTGAGCTCAAGGCCAGCCTAAGCTGCATAGTGAGACCCTGTCTCAAAAAGACAAAAAAAAAAAAAAAAAAAAAAAAAAAAAAAAAAAAAAAAAAAAAAAAAAATAGGTACTTGAGCTTAACATTACTATCTGAATATTAAATGCCTTAGACTTAATATGGAACCAGTATTTCCATCAATCATTGTTGTTATAATAAATCCCTATAGAATATGATTTAAAAAACTATTACACTTTTTTACACAGAAATTTAGAAATCTATGAAATTGTAGCAGATCAATCCTATGGCATTTTTCCTTGTCTCATATTCTCTTTAATTACCCTCTTTTGTTTTCTTTTAAAACAAACATTTACTTGAGAGAGAGTATAGCAGTAATTGAAATTATACTAGAAACGGTACACATCTTAAAGATCAGAATGACAAACATTCCAAGCATGGTTTTAGTCCAGCACCACTTGTTAAAGAGGCTATCTTTCTTCCAGTAAACATGTTTGGTCCTTTTGTCAAAGATAAGATGGTTGAGTGTGTTTGTATTTGCTTCTGCATCTTCTAATCTATTCCATTAATCTTCAGATCTATTTTTTTTGCCAATATCATGCTGATTTTATCACTGTGGCTTTGTAGTATAATTTTAGATCAGGAGTTGTAATGCCTCCTGCCTTATTTTTGCTGCCCAGGATTGTCTTTGCTATTCTAGGTCTTTTCTGTTTCCAGATAAATTTTAGGAATGACTTCTTCAGGTCTGTGAGGTATGTTGATGGTATTTTGATAGCGATTGTGTTAAATGTGTATAATAATTTAGGGAGTATGGCCATCTTCACAATGTTGGTCCTTCCTATCCAGGAGCAGGGAATATCTTTCCAATTTCTGAAAGCCTCTATAATCTCTTTTTTCAAAGTACTGTAGTTTTCATTGAAAAAAACCTTTTACTTCTTTAGTTAGGTTAATTCTTAAGTAGTTCACTTTGTATTTTACACAGTAAGAGCAAACTTTATGTCTGTATAGCTCAGCTGATATTAAATTGGGAGTTCATATTTAACTTGGTTCACTTCAGATCTGACTGATTACCTCCCTTTGACATACCTGGGAGGGATGGGTTCCAAGAAGGCAGAAGTCAGTCTGGCAGGCCATATGGAAGAGGAGGTCACTCCCACATGGCTTAGTGCAGCTGGAGGACAGGAAGGTCAGTCTGCAGTGGTTCATCTAGGAGGGGAAGTTTTAATTGGTTAGGTTCTGTAATGGATATTTCCTAAGAACTTGAAGGACTATACAGAAATAAAAAACTTAGAGGGGACAGGACTGGCAAGATAGCTCAGCAGACTAAGCACCTACTTTGGCAAGTGCAGGGACCAGGGATCAATCCCCAGCCTTAAATGCTGCACCACCCACCCAGGAGCATGCTGAGCCTACGACTGATTCTCGGAATGGTGGTGCACACCTGTAATCCCAGTGCTGGGGAAGCTGAAAACAGGATAACTATGAGTCCGAGCTGTGTAGTGAGACCCTGTACCAAATGCATAAAATGGGAAGAGGGGGGGCATGAGTAGTTTCTATAACATTGGCCAACAGCACATGGTGCCCAAGGACTGCATTCTACCTTAGTTTCAGAGTCAGAGAGTGGCAGAGCTGAGTGAATGTCAGCTGTGGCGTGCAGGCTCAGTTGCACATTTGAATGCAGCTCTCAGGCCCAGGTCGAGGCCCTGGTGGCAGTACTGAGCAACAGTTACTGCTTTGTGTACACAACTCTGGGCACCACAGCAGTCTGGTTTCCACTAGCAGGCCCATTTGGTGAGCTGTGGTTTGATTAGGTGGTAATGGCGAGCCTCAGAGCATCCAGCCTGCCGCAGCCCCCAGGCCATGGATTCACCACCACCAGACTGGACAGTCAAAGACATTGTTTATTGTATTTTAGAGCCACACATGCTCTGTTAGAATAAAAGAAGAAATTACTACCGATGCTGTTGTGGGTTTGATGTTAAAAGGATGAAAACTTACATGACTAGAAAATAAGTTTCTCGGGGCTGGGGAGATAGCTCCAAGGCACAAGTGCCTGCTAGGCAAGTGCAAGGTCGTGAGTTCGAACCCTAGTCCCAAAAAAAAAATAAGAAAATAAGTTTCCCATCACTCCTTTCACTGCTATCCATAATTATTTCCCGTGCTGGAATATTTTGAAGTATAAATAGACTCGTTTTATAAATTACGGAAATGTGATTTTCCATCATTCTTCTAAAGGACACAGAGATGGATATCCTGGTGACAGTGCAGAACCTGCTACAGCACTGTCTGGACCCTGGCAGCTTCCTCAGGCCTCTAGCCAAACTCTTCTCAGTCATTACAAACAAGTTGTCAAGACAATTGCTGTGTACGGTCTTCCAGGTATGTGAAAATCAATTCTTATCCCAAACTCCTTACTTGATTGTTTTGTTTGGGTGACAGGTGAGACAGGATCTCACTGTGCAGTTCAGACTGGCTTTGACAGGTGATCCTCCTGCCTCAGCCTCTCCAGTGGTGGGATTACCAGTGTGTACCACCCTGCCCATCTTCGCACCATTATTTTTAAAAGATAACCATGGCATGTAGAATGTTGGAAAGCCTCTTGTGCAGAGCAGGTGGGGACAGGGAGCTGAGGGAGGCAGAAAAGTTAGTGCATTGACCAGAAACACTGTGCTCTCTTCTTAGAGTCTTTCTGATTTTGAAAGTGAGCTGAAATATATCACTGATATTGCCAAGGTAAGACAAACTTCTTAGTTTTCTTTGGTCCCCAAAATACACTCCTTTTTGGTTAAGATGTGTACACTTTCATCTATATGATTTTTTATAGCTGAACGCCTTTGATAAGAGACATCTTGATGATATCAACTTCGATGTGCGCTTTGCTGAATTCCAGACAATCATGTCTTACATTAAAGAGATGCAGACCGTGGATGTCAACTACCTAATTCCAGTGGTGCATAATTGTTTCTACAACATGGAGGTAAGTTTTTGTAGCAAAAATGTATGAATTGTTTGTTTCTTATTATTTTGTTAACCCAACTCCCTAATACAGTGGCCTCTTCCATTTATTTTTTTTAGTATAAAACTTTTGTCAGATGCAGAATCTTCAATTTGGCAAGGACATTGCTATTCTAATGGCTTAGAAAGCATCTAGGGGACCGGCAGGATGGCTCAGTGGTCTAAAGTGCCTGCTTAGGAAAGCTTGGGTGGCTGCAGGGACCGCGGTTCGATCCCTGGCACCACATGCTGCACCATCCCTGCCCTCAGGGCAGGCTGAGCCAGCCATAAAAGTGAATAAACAAACAAAAGTTCTGAAACAAGAAAATAAAGTAAAATAATTCTTTAAAAAGAAAAAAAGCATCTATTTCAAATAGAACAATATAAAGCAAGTTGTGTAATAGAGCGGAGAAATCTATAGAGGTGGAAAGTGCTGTCAGGACTGCAGGGGTTTGTCCAAGGGGAGGAAGGGCAGTGATTTCTCACTGGCGCAGGGCTGCCACTGGACTTGAAGATCTTCTACACTAGTGCATCGCTTGCACCACCTTCTTTTAGAGTAGTTCTCAGTGCTTGAAAGCTAGGTTAAGCCTGTGTCAGACATTCTTCCATTTTCTCCACAACTCTTCTGGGTGCATGGTCTGCTTATCCAGACAAGTGGATTTCATTTCGGCAGAAGTGTACCTGCACCCACCACACTTTATTTTTATTTATTTTTATTTATTTTTTAATCTTTTTTTTTTTTTTTTTTTTTTTTTTTTTTTTTTTTTTTTTTTTTTTTTTTTTTTTTTTCTTTTTTTGGCTTTTTGAGACAGGGTCTCGCTATGCAGTTCAGGCTGGCTTTGAGCTCACTTTTGTAGCCCAGGCTGGTCTCGAACTTGCACCAATCCTCCTGCCTCAGCCTCCCAAGTGCTGGGATTACAGGCGTGAGCCACCACGCCCGGCCTTTTTAATCTTTTTGAGATAGGGTCTCATTATGCAGTTCAGGCTGGCCTTGAGCTCACTTTTGTAGCCCAGGCTGTTCATCAATCCTCCTGCCTCAGCCTCATAAGTGCTGGGATTACAGGCATGTGCCACCACGCCCAGCTCCCATCACACTTTAATCTTTGCCTCCATGCTGCTATGCTTCCCTTCCCTGGGTTCAGATGGGGGATTTGGTCTTTATACTGTATTTGATCATTTTCCTCCCCAATTATCCACCCCATCCTCTTCCTCTGTTTTAGTAATGGTCTCCATTCTACTCTCTTGTCATCGTTTCTAGATTCCCTGTATTAGGAAAAGCAGGCAATGTTTGTCTGTCTTTTTTTGGGGGGGGGGGGGGGCTGGGGTTTGAACTCATGACCTTGAACTTGCCAGGCAGGCACTTGTGCCATGGAGCTATCTCCCCAGCCCCTAATGTTTGTCTTTCTGAGTCTGGCTTATTTCACTCAAAATGATGATTTTTGGTTCCATCCATTTTTTTGCAAATGGAAACCTTTCTTTTCATGGCTGAATAATACTCCATTGTGTGTATATACCACAGTTTCTGTATCCTGTGATGGACACCTCGGCTGGTTCCATATGTTGGCTGTTGGATAGTCTGCTGCAATAAATGTGGGTATGCAGGTGTTGCTGGGGGTGTAAGCCAAGGAGTGGTGCTGGGTTGGTCACATGGTGGCTTGGTTTCTACTTTTTAAGGAGCCTGTACACTGCTTCCTGTGGTGGCCATGCTGCTAGTGTTCCCACCAGGAGAGCAGCACACTCCTTTGCCTGCATCCTCAGAAGCCCTTCTTGCTTCTGTGCTCCAGGTGCTGCCGCTTTGCCTGGGGAAGGTGGGCTCTCAGTGCAGCTTTGGTCTGCAGCTCCCTGGTAGCTGAAGATGTCATACACTTACTGCCACATGCACTTCTGCTGAGGAGTGTCTGTCTGCATTTGCCCATTAATTCCATGGCCACTTGATCTTTTGGGTGTTGAGTATTCTTTATCTGTTTTAGATGCTAGGCTGGAGAGGTAATTCAGTGGTCTAAGTACCTGCCTAGAGAGTGCAAGGACCTCAGTTCAATCTCCGGCACCACATGCAGTGCTTGCCCCAGAACCTCAGGTGCTCCATGCTGGCCACTGAAACCAGGCATGGTAGCACATGCCTGTAACCCCAGCACTGGGGAGGCTGAGATAGGAGGATCACTACCAGTCTGCGCTGCGTAGTAAGACCTTGTACCAAATAAGTAAATCGATACATACATACATACATACATACATACATACATACATAGAATATGTTTCAAGTTTCAGGTGTTAACCCTTGGTGAGAAGAACATTTGGTAAAGATTTTCTCTCATTCCGTAGGTTGTTTTTTGTTTCAGAACTTTTGTTTGTTTATTTGTTTTTATGGACGGCTCAGCCTGCCCTCAGGGCAGGGCTGGCGCAGCATGTGGTGCTGGGGATCAAACCGCGGTCCCTGCAGCCGCCTGCAGGCGCTTTAGACCACTGAGCCATCCTGCTGGGTCCCCGTAGATGGTTTTTTCACTCTATTAGTTGCCCCTGCTATGCAGAAACTTAAACGTCATCCCATTTGTAATTTCCTATGCTATTGGGGCATTATTCAAGAGTCTGCTCCAATAGTGTGCCTTTATTGAAGACACAGTGAAAATAAGTATTTGAGTTATAGGTAGCTTATTGCTAAACCAAATTAGATACAAAGGTAGGGGAGATAATGCCTTGCTTACTACTGACCATGTGATAACGTCAGTGATCTCCAGGGCACTTGGCCCCTGAGGATCTATGTGGAGGGCTCTATAGTGCATCAAGAGGGTCATCGCCCTGAGTGGAACTCAAGCCCCACAGCCATGTAGCTCCAGCCCCAAGAGGACTATGCCCCCACCTGCATGTAGATGGGCATGCATTCCTCTACTTCTCACTCCCAATACCAAGCACCTAGAGCTCTGCTCAAGATCACAATGGCCTGAGACTGAGCATTAGGAGCTGGCCTTAGTGAACCTCGTCCTCCACCTACTTTGGGACGTACAACTCAGAGGTTAGTTCGCAGTCCTTCCTGCTGTGAAGAGATAACCTTGCAAAGAGGCTGGGTTATCCCCCAGCTGCTGCGTTCCCCACAGCTCTCCATCTGGTCCTTCTTTGGGTTTGCAGTCCATTGGGACTTATTTGTAGGGCTTTGTACACTGAGCAGTGACAAAAATTCACCTTCTTGGAAATTATGTGGTTTCTGCTCTGAATGCCTATGTTCTTTCCAGCTAGGGGACATGTCCTTAAGTGACAATGCCAGCATGTGCCTGATGAGTGTCATCCGGAAGCTGGCGGCCTTGAATGTCACTGAGAAAGACTATCGGGAAGTCATCCATCGCTCCCTCCTGGAAAGACTGCGGAAGAGCCTGAAGAGCCCGGCAGAGGTCTGTGACTGTCCCACGAGGCCCTGCCGTGTGCAGGCACTCTGCTATCCTTTGTTTTCCCCTGTCTGCTTGGTTGTGTGGAAATTAGCTGGCCTCATTCCCTTGACTAAAACACCTGTACTGGTGGGCAACAGGCCGCAGGGTGCAGGTGGGAAGGGGCATAGTCATTCTTGATTTTATAAGTGCTTTGACTTTATATTTTTACAGCGGAATTTTTTTTAATTTGGGGTGCCTGATACCATGTAGGAAGCAGATTCTTTCTAAAATAATACTTCACCCCGGTCCAGCCAAAAATAATTAATTAATTTAATTAATTAATACTTCTGGGCCGGGCGTGGTGGCTCACGCCTGTAATCCCAGCACTTGGGAGGCTGAGGCAGGAGGATTGGTGCGAGTTCGAGACCAGCCTGGGCTACAAAAGCGAGCTCAAGGCCAGCCTCAACTGCATAGCGAGACCCTGTCTCAAAAAAAAAAAAAAAGTACTTCTGGGCTGGGGATATAGCTCAGGGGCACCATACTTGCCTTGTAAGTGTGAGATTATAAATTCATTTCCTAGTACCAAAGAAAAATAAAGGAGCCAGGGAGATAAGCTCAGTGAAATAAGTACTTGCCTGGCAAATGCAAGGTCCTAAGTTCGATCCCTGGTACCACAAAAAAAATAAATAAAAGTTAAATTAAATTAAGAAATGAAATAAATAAAAACTTTTCTTTTTCCATTTGATACTTGCAGAGTATTCAACAGGATTATACCACCATACTTTCATGTTTAATTCAAACCTTCCCAGATCAACTGGAGTTCAAAGACCTGGTGCAGCTCACACATCAGCAGGACCCAGAAATGGACTTCTTTGAGAACATGAAGCACATTCAAGTAGGAGACAGCCCTGCCCTGCCCTGCCCTGCCCTGCCCTGCCCTGCCCTGCCCTGCCCTGCCCTGCCCCGCCCCGCCCCGCCCCGC
>PVJA010039524.1:0-19098 GCA_004027025.1 Myocastor coypus | reverse complement strand
AAAAAAAAAAAAAAAAAAAAAAAAAAAAAGGTTAAACAGGGTAAGAAATAGGGTTAAATCTGCTTTCTATTTGCTAAGTGTGGCCTTTTTTAGCAGGGTAAATTATTTAGCCTTTTTTTTTTTTGTCTTTTTGAGACAGGGTCTCACTATGCAGTTCAGGCTGACCTTGAGCTAACTTTTATATAGCCAAGGTTGGTTTCAAACTCGCACCGATCCTCCTGACTCAGCCTCCCAAGTGCTGGGATTACAGGCATGTGCCACCACGCCCAGCGTATTTAGCCTTTCTAGCACTCATTTTCTCAACTTTAAGAGCAAAACAACAGTAGGCCCAGGAATACAGTTTGAAGGCAAAGCACTCTGTACGTGCAACATTCTGAGTTCCCAGCACTGCCAAGAAAAATATCTTCCTCATAAGGCATAAGTAAACCAACTAGTACCTCTAAAGCACTCAACATTATGCCTAGGGCACTGTCAATATTCAATAAAATGTTTGCAGGATTGTTTTATTAAATGAGATAATAATCAGTATAAAACTCTTGACACATAATGCATTTTTAAAAATTACTCCCTTCTCTAACTGTATTACTTGAGCAACTTTCTAACACAGCTTCATCTATTCCCCAAATGCTTGTAACTGAAGTCCATAAAATTTTATACATATATACACACAAATATAGTTTCTCATATAAGAGAAACCATGTGCTGTGTCATATTTGAGTTTGAATGTCTAACTTATTTCATTTAACATTATGTTCTTTTTCCATTTTTTATTAGTTTTCATAAGAAATAACGAGACAGTTTCAAAACACGTTAGTAGGACAGCCACAATAATTAATACAATGCATACTGTTGTCTTCATAGTTGCTCAGAGTACAAGGTGCAGACATAACTTTTCTAAACACTATTGGTACAAATATTTCTTCTCATAACATTATGTTCTCAAGGTGCATCCATTTATATACAAATGTCTCAAGTTTATCTTCCTTTAGGGCAGCACAATATTCCACTGCATATAAATATATCATTCTTATTCATCATATGCATTTCCAAAATCTAGCCATTACATATTGCACTGCTGGAAACAGGGATGTCACGTATCCTTGTAGTGTGATGATTTGAACTCTTTTGGGAAGAAACCTAGGAGAGGGATAATTGAGTCAAGTGGAATTTCTATTTTTAGTTTTTCGAGGACTCTCCACATTAATTTCCAGTGACTATACTTTCCATTCACAGCAACAGTGTAGTAGTTCCTCTTTTCCCCATGTCCTCACCAGACTTTGTGGCTGTTAGATTTTGGTTCTTTTCTAAATGGTGTTGCTTTTCTGTTCATGTGTTATATTTCAGGTACTTCATTTATTACATAGTGTGGGGTGGGTTTTTTTGGTCACTGCTATTGCAGGTTCTATATACTTTGCTTATCTGCATGTTAAAATCTTTTTCCAAATCTAGAAAGCTCTCTGCTATTACTTATTCAAATGGGATTTTTTTATGCCCCTTAGGCTGTTTTCTGACTTTTTGCTAATTCCAGTTACTCTTTTATTCTTCTTCCTTGAGTCATTTAGGAGCTGTTGGATCCATTTTTCATGTTTCCTTTTTTCTTAAGGCATTAACTCATTAACTGACCACTGACTACAGTCCTGTCCTCTAGGTCTGAAACTATCTTCACACTGATTGCTTTTTTTTCTTAATTTATGTATTTGGCGCAGGGTTTCACTACACAGCTTGGACTCACGGTGATTCTCCTGTTTTCAGCATCCCCAGAGCTGGGATTACAGGGGTGCGCCACCACACCCAATCTTGGTGGCTGGCTCAGTGGGCTTGTAGGCAGGGCTGGTGTGCCATGTGGTGCTATGGATCGAACCGAGGTTCCTGTGCTTGCCTAAGCAGCCACTTAATCTGCTGAGCTATCTCACCAGCCTCACTGACTAACTCGGCTAACTATACTTTCAATCATATTCTTGATCTCTTGAATTGCTGCTTAGAGCTTTCTTTTTTTTTTTTTTTTTTTTTTTGGTGGGACCAGGGTTCAAACTCATGACCTTGCACTTACCAGGCAGGCACTTGTGCCATGGAGCTATCTCCCCAGCCCCTTAGAGCTTTCTTAGACTCCTTTTCTCTAGTGGGCATTCACGTTTTGCATCTCTCCCTTTAGGTTCACTAGCTGCTTACTAGTGTCTTTCCTAGACTCACTGATCATTAGTTTCATTACAGTTTTTATGCGATTAGTTATATCTTCTCTAAATTCACCAAGCACATTCTAGAACTCTTTTACCTCCACTGGTACTCTTTCACACTTACATGCTGTGCAGTAATGCCCCCATTCTGATTCTGGGGGAGCTGGGAGTTTGGGGAGACCTTTTGTTACTTTGCCTTTTCATATTTCCTTTCTGTTTGTTTGCTTTTTATTTTGTGCTGGGGCTTGCAAATTCTTTGGCCCAGTGCCTGCTTCCTGGAGAGTAAGCCACAGTATTACTTATGAGCCTCTCCCACAGACAATTTAGGTACCGACATGGACAGAAAACCAACTGCCCACCCACATATTCTACTCCTTTGTCTTTCTAATAACAAGTAACATCTACTGAATATATTGTGTGCCAGACTCCATGTTAAGGGCATTTACATATCACCATACTTATTCTTTCTTTTTTTATGCATTTGGCACAGGGTCTCACTACGTAGCTCAGACTCATAGTGATTCATCTGTTTTCAGCCTCCTCAAGGCTGGGATCACAGGTGTGGCTGCGCCGCCCCACATGGACTCGGTACCAGCTCAGCATGCCCCAGGGAAGGGCCAGTGTGACATGTTATGCTGGGGATGGAAGCTCAGTCCCTGCACTTGCCTAAGCAGGTGCTTACTCCAATGAGCTGTCTCCTGGCACTCACCATATTTATTCTTCTCAGTAACTTTATGAGGTGCATAATGCTACCGTCCCAATGTTTAGAAATAAAAGACTATAGAAATCATTTTATCAAAGTCAACATAGCCAATAGGAAACAGGTCTGGTATACTGACTCAATTTTTTAACTGCATTGTCTTGTAAAAGAATGCAAGGTAACAATCATTTTATTTATCTGCTTCACCAATAATCAGATCTACCTAGTGGACAGCTTGACGTTTGGGATTGTGGCTTTCAGTTTTCAAATGCTCTCAATCTCGCATGCCTACCATTTATTAAAAGCTCAATGAATAGCTGCTAAATAAATGAGTGAAATAACATTTAATCTGACAAGTGGGTACAGTTATTAATTCCTGGTTATAACAGATATATGACTGTTTTAGGGCACTGTTAAGTTAGTTTCTGTTTCCCAGTTAAATCATGTAATATCTATGTAGGCATAAATAACTTCATTTCTCTAAGAAGGAAAAGGCAAAAAGTAAATTTTAATTATTTGTGAATATTGAAAACAAGAGTTGAAATCTTCCAATACTCCCTGTAAAACAGACGTTTATAATTTCTACTGAGGTTGAGTATAAATCCAAAAAAGAAAAAGATTATCTAGTAGGCAATGGCAATAAAATAAAAGCTTTAAGCAGGAAAACTTTCAAGAAGGGTCAGCAGTACTTATTGCTGAAGAATTCCCCATTCCCACATGGTATTCATGTCAACAAGATTTAGGCTACACACGAATACCCACAGCAGAGCTACACTGGCTTCAGTTAAATGAACTGAACTAAATGTCTATTTAGTCTTTAACAGGATAAGCCCATAAGACACTTCTATATCAGCACTACAGCACAGAAAGACTTTCTTGGAAGGGCTGCAGATCATGACTAAAAGATTAAATTACACCAAGATAAATTTAATCTAGCCTACATATAAGGATGAACTCCTAAGAGCAAATATCCTTAGATTCTGAAGTTGTTATACAGAACAATTATAGTATAGATACATATCTCTATGGGTAGACAAGTTATAGCACAGATACATATTTCTAATAGGAAAGGTATTTGAAATAGTTAAATAAATGCAACCTAAAGGCTATAGTATACTATTACATGAAGATTTCTTCCAAGCCTCCCACTGTCCATCACACAAGCATGGACACAGGTGCGTGTGCACACACAATCTATTTTTTATTACAGCAGTTCTCTTCCTGTGGTTTGTAGACAATTGTATTATTTCATATCGCAAAAGGGAAATAACGTCAATAAAATATACACAAAAGAACTACAAAATACCCCACAGGAAAACCGTTCTTACCAGGTTCTTCATATTTTCTACTACAAAAGAAGATATTTAAGAGTAAAGAGGGCTCCTAAAATGCAGATATTGCTTCAGCTTCTCTAGTCCAACAAAATAATTCAATAGTTTGCAAACTAAGAAATACAGACAGAATAGGAAAAAGTTATTTATCGTTCAAAGGTTATGCTAGATGCTTTATTTGGGAGATAGTACCTGTTTTCTAGTTTCTGGAAGAGTTTATGTAAAATCTGGTATTATGTTTTTCCTGTGATATACTTGAAAAAAAAAAAATTCCTCAGTGGAAAATGAACCTGGGTTTTTCCCTTTGGGAATTTTTCTTTTGATTTAATTAGTCGGAGTGAAATGGAACTACTATTCATTGCTTTCTGCTCTTCTCCTCACTATTTTCCTTTCTTCACTTGATTTGTAATTTTTCTAAGTTTAAGATAGGTTAAAGCAATGACTTAGCTTTTTTGCATGTCTAATAATTGCAATTAAGGCTTTTTTATTCTAAGCACTATGTTAGCTGCTTCTGACAAGTTTTGATATATTTATCTTCATTATTATTCACTTTGAAGTATTTCTATCTTTCACCAAGGAGTCATTAGAAATGTACTGCTTTATGATTCATAGCTTTATATCACTTTTGTCAGGGAAAATACTCTGAAAATAACCTAGAATACCTTCATTTTGAGGAGCTATTCCATGAACATTTGAAAGTAATATATTCTGTCACTATTAAATGCTTTTACAAATAAGTTTTTGCCTTTTTTGGGGGTAAATATCCAGGAGTATAGTCTTTGGGTCATGAGGCAATTATTCACTGTATTAGATATTTATTTTTTAAAATTATTTTATTTTTTTCTTGCTTCAGAACTTTTGTTTATTTATTTTTATGGCCAGCTCAGCCTGCCCTGAGGGCAGGGCTGGTGCAGCATGTGGTGCCAGGGATCAAACCATGGTCCCTGCAGCCGCCCAAGCTTTCCTAAACAGGCACTTTAGACCAGTGAACCATCCTGCCAGGCCCCTGTATTAGATATTTATATCTATCTTTTCTTTTCCTTTTATTTTCTGTTACCAGGAATTGAACTCAGGACCCTGTGCTTGTCAGGCAGGCAGTGGGCTATTGAGCTACATACCTGGCCTTATTACATAATATATTAAATAGCTTCCCAAAGAGGTTATGCTCTTTTCTACTTATATTGATAATGCAAGAGCACAATGCATTAGCTGTTCTATCCTTGCTAATACCCTGTACCATTAAGTTGTTGTCTTTTCCTCCTTACTATTGTATTGATTCTGAGGTGGTATCTCATTGCATGTATAAGCCTACTCATTTTATTTTTTTCTTTAAAGATTTTTTTTTTTTTTTTTTTTTTTTTTTTTTTTTTTTTTTTTTTTTTTTTTTTTTTTTTTTTTTTTTTTTTTTTTTTTGCATGCGACTGGGGATTAAACTCAGGTCCCTGCATTTGCCAGGCAAGTGCTTATTCTACTGCGCTATTGCCTCTGCCCCTAAGGAGCTTTTTTCAACTTCAGATTTTCTATTTTACAGATTCTAATTCACTACTAAAATTCCCCAATTTTCATCTTTTCTCCAGCTCTGTTTACTTGAAAATATTAACTGATTATTTTAAGCTCCTTGTCTGTGAATACTAACGTCTGAGTTGCCTATGATTGCTTGTGTTCTCTGCTCTTCCTCTTGGCTCGTGGATACTGGCCCTGTTTTTTTGACATACTTTGAAAATTCTAGTTGTATGTTGAATACTGTTATTTAAAATGTTCAGAGGTCCTAAATGATGTTACCATGGCCAAAGAGAGTTCAGTCTTTTCTCTGCCAGCCGGACAGTGCAGGCTCCATCTTTGCCCAGTCGGGAAGTCAGCAAAACCGAGACTGCTGTGCAGTCTGGCCAGGCTTTTTCTACAGCCCGTTGGCCCAAATACATAACATAGCCTCTCCAGGGTTTCAAGCTGAGAGAACAGCATATGTCCTTGACCTTTCTCCCCTGGGCCCCAGCGATTCTGAACTCATTTCCTCAGCACCACAGACTAACAGATACTTAGTTCACTTTCCAAAAAAGGGTTTCCATTTACACTTTTAGCTTTCCACTTTAGCAAACACCTTGAGAAAATTGACCAAGTGCTGGAGACTCCTCAAGTCTTCACTTTTGTTACTTCCAGTCCTTCCTTAAGAATGCCAAACATTCTTCGTGGTTTTTTGTCTCCCAACACCTGCCCTGTAACTGGCCCCAACTCAACGTTGAACTATGCAGTGAAAACTGTGAAAGCAATCTTAG
This sequence comes from Myocastor coypus, assembly GCA_004027025.1. NCBI lineage: Eukaryota > Metazoa > Chordata > Mammalia > Rodentia > Myocastoridae > Myocastor > Myocastor coypus. The sequence goes on along the minus strand of PVJA010039524.1, from coordinate 12,620 downwards.
CTCCCACTTTCCCAGAACTCTAGTTATTGCTAAATGTCCATTAAGTCAGCCAGGAGACATCCCATAGGCTCCTGAAACTCACCCCAGAATAAACTCAGTAGCTGATTTCTAAATCTGTTCTTGGGGTATTCCCTAAATTAACGGTTTTGACATGCATGCAATTACTTGAGGAAGGTAGAAACTGCTTCTTTACCTTTCTCTTAACACTAAACCCAACTAGTCAGCAGGGTGAGGTAGAGCATACCTATAACCCTAGTACTGGGGGAGAGGGGGACAGGAGGATTGCTGGGAGTTTGAGGTCACTCTAGGCTTCATAGTATGTTAGGCCAGCCCAGAATATCAGGACTGTCTCAAAAACAAATAACAAAAAAGAAAACAGTGAACCAAACAAACAAAATAATAAATAGCTAGTCATCAATTTGTACAGTGGTTTTTTTTTAATTTTATTTTTTGTATTTTAGTACAAGATCTACAGGGTCTCACTACACAGACTGGACTCCATAGCAATTCTGTTTTCAGCCTCCCAAGTGCTGGCATTATAGGTGTGCGCCACCATGCCCAGTCTCAATCACCATCTCAGCCAGGGATTAGATTTTTTTTTTTTTTTAATAATTTTTTATTTTATTTATTTATTTTTTTCTTGTTTCAGAACCTTTGTTTATTCACTCATTTTCATGGCCAGCTCAGCCCACCCCGAGGGCAGGGTTGGCGCAGCATGTGGTGCCGGGGATCGAACCGCAGTCCCTGAAGCCGCCCAAGCTTTCCCAAGCAGGCGCTTTAGACCACTGAGCCATCCCACCAGGCCCCTTGGGGATTAGATTTTTTAAAATAGCATTGAATATAGTAACTAGGCACCAAGCTTTACTTTTCCATTTTTATACTGTTCTCTAATATAAGAAATCTTTGTAAGGCACACATCAGATCATAAGACTTGTGCCTTAAATATTCCAGTAACTTCGTTATAGCTTCTCCACCACTTTACTTTCACCAATGTTTAGGCGGCCCAACTTTTTACATTACTTCTCAAATATATCTTATGCTTTCATACTAACTTTGCCATTTGGCAAACTCAAATTCATCCTTTAAGAAAAACTTTTTGATCTGCTTTGATGATCTCTGACCTCACTTTTAGCATCATCATAATTATTTTTTCTCTCCTTTTCTCCATTTTTCTATTCTCTCTCTCAAATACAATGCTAAGCACTTAATTCTATTAATACACTAAAAGGTAATTATTATAATCCCCACTTTATAATTAAGGATATCAAGGCTTAAAATTATATAGTCAATAAGTAATATACCCAAACTTAAGACCATTTGGTTCTAAACAACTATGCTATTACACATTCAAGTTTTATATTCTTGGCATATAATATGATGGCTGGCATGTAGAATGCTCAAAAAAAAAAAGGGGGGGGGGGCTTTATTGTTGAAATGCACCAAAGAAAATAATATATGAAAGTACCTGTAAATTAAAAACTTTGCAGAAACAATGCTATTATTTCTTTCACCCTGACTCTGCTTAAGACTAAAAGGAAAGTAAATATAGGAAACCACTTTCAAAACCTTTTTACATACATACAAACTATGATTCCAACTATATAATTCTGGAAAATGGAAACCATGGGTTTTCCAGGGTTAGGGAGGGACACACAGGGACAGCACACAGCATTTTTAGGTCAGTGAAACTACTCTGTATGACATGCATCTGGACACAGCATTACATCCAATATTTATCAAAAACATGCAACATAAAACACCAAGAGTAAATTCTATGCATGTGTGGGGAAAAGTATTTCTGTTCACTTTGGCTGTGAACGTCCAACTGCTGCAAAAAAAAAAAAAAAAAAAATGAAGCATTAGAAAAAAATGAAACCAATGAAAAAATTATTCACCATCTTCAATATTCTACTCAGTTCAAAAACAGTTGTTACCAGGCTGGGGATGAACCTCACTGGTATAAGCGCCTGCCTGGCAAACACAAAGTCCTGAATTCAATCCCCAGTACCAAAAAAAAAAGTTGTTACCAGTGTGGATCAGAAAGCAAAACCATGGCTGGATTATTTCCTTTGTTTTTCTTGGGGTAGGAAAATGGCTGAAGACTAAAGACTGAACTCAGGGCCTTGTGCATGCTAAGCACAGGCTGTACGTTGAGCTACACTCCCAGCATGCACTGGGTTATTTCTTAGATTTGACTTTGAAAAACATCTTAACTGCTAATTTAAGACTCAGAGTGAGGATCAAAAAACTTACTTTTCGATTTTCTTCTTTTGCTGCTCCTTTTGCCATTTTTGTTCTTTTACTTGTTTTCTTTCAATATCCATAAAAAGTCTTCTGTGTCTCAGGTACTGCTTTTGATGCTAAAGTAAAGTAGTTAAATCATTAAAATTCTGTTCTTGGGGCTGGGGAGATAGCTCCGAGGCACAAGTGCCTGCGTGGCAAGTGCAAGGTCGTGAGTTTGAACCCCGGTCCCGCAAAAATAAAATAAAAAAAATAAAATAAAATTCTGTTCTCTGAGAATTTCCCAAGGAAGGAAACTACCCTATGACACAGGTCAGCAATCCCCAACCTCCTGTACACCAGGGACTGGTTTCCGGAAGATCCATTTTTCACTGACAGGTGTTTGATGGTGGAGTGGTAACGCACAACTGCAGGATGCTTCAAGCCCATTACACGGGGTAAGCAGAGACCAACCTCCCTTACTCATCTGCCATTCACCACTTGCTGTGCAGCCCCACCCTTTGCCACCTCCTACCCCATGGTCTCAAGGTTACAGACCCAGGACACAGACTGGGAGACTACATAAAAGTACATACTTAGGAATTAAATACCTACGAATGAATCTAAACAAGGAAGTGAAAGACTGCTAATGAAAAAAATAGTACTCTGAAAAAAAAAAAAAAGGGGATCAAAGAGGACATAAGAAAATGGAAACAGCCCATTTCTGGATAAACAGACCAATATCATCAAAATGGCCATTTTATCAAAATGATATAGAGATTTAATGCAATCCCAGTCAAAACACCAATAGTATTGTTCAAAAAGCTAGAAAAAAAAAAAATCCTGAAATTTATATGGAATCAGAAAAGACTCAAAATAGCAAAAAACAATCTTTGTTTGTTTTTGTTTTTGTCTTTTTGAGAGAGGGTCTCCCTGTGCTGTTCAGGCTGGCCTTGAGCTCACTTTTGTAGCCCAAGCTGGTCTCGAACTCGCACTGATCCTCCTGCCTCAGCCACCTGAGTGCTGGGATTATAGGCGTGCGTCACCACACCCGGCTGCAAAAACAATCTTGTGTGATGAGCTCAAAGCAGAATTCACAACTATGAATTTCAAGTTATTTTACAAAACTACAGTGATTAAAAACAGCATGGTACTAGTATAAAAATAGACATGTGGATCAACAGGACGGAATAGAGGATTCAAAAATAAAGTCAGGCACATTCAGTCACCTGATCTTTGATGAAAGGGCCAAAAGGTTAAGGCTTGAGGAAAATAGCCTTAACTAATGGTACTAGGAAAACTGGCTACGTACATGAAAAAGATTGAATCTAAAGCCCTATCACTCACCATGTACTAAAGTAAATTCAAAATGGATAAAAGGTTTAAATATGAAAACAGAAACAATCTGATTGAAGATAAAGTAGGTAAGATGCTTGAAGATAGAATAGACACAAACTTTCTGAACAGAGCCCTAATTGCATTAGAAATAACTTTAAGAATCAACAAATGGGATCACATCAAATTAAACAGCTTCTACACAGCAAAGGAAAAAAGCAAGAGAACAAAGAAACTTACAGAATACACTACTCCTTACGCACAGGACTGATATCTAGAACATATGAAAAACTTAAAAAAAAAAAAAAAGTAATAAAAAATCAGGACCCCACCCCACCCCAAATAAAAGAGCCAGAGCAGTAGTTCTTTATTTTTATTTGCATTCTTTTCCACCTAAGTCCATGTCACCATCCCATGAAAGATTCAATGGACATGAACATGTACTCTCAGGCCCTTGAACTAGCTTTTCAATAGAATTTGCTCCACGTTTCAGAGAACACTAGTGAAGTGAGTTTACAATTGTTGCACAAAATCCAATTAAATCTAATGAGGACCTTGATTCCATCTGGTGCCATACAAGTTCTAAACTAAGGGTCAACAAAGATGACCACGTTAAAGTGGACAATGATGAAAATGAGCACTAGTTATGATTAAGAACATCCTTCGGAGCTGGTGCAAAGGAGGAATTTCACACTGTCAAGCAGAGGCAGTGACTTATAAAGGCAGAGCAATTGAAATATCATGGGCAACTCTGAAAATGTCTGCACGGCCAGTGGTCTCCCTTGGGGGCTTTAGAAGTGCACTGCCTGTGTGTGGTCCTAAGGTGGAAGCGTGGTTCAGGGACTGTGCCTTTAACTGCCAGCACTTGGTAGCTGTGGTGGGCGCCTGCAAAGTCATCAGAAGATGAAGAGAATGTAAAACTCTGTAAGATATCTGGAAAGGGATCTGCCCCTGAAACAGCATCAAGGTCTCACAGAAAAGAGTAAAACCAGCTGCTGCCGCCACCACTGCCGCTACCACCAAAGACGAGGCTGATGACAATGAATTTGGTGACAAGGAAACAAAAAGAAAGCACTGGTGAGGAGGCCTGTATGAGACACTTCAGCTGAAAATACACACAAACCAAGCCACAATGGAAAATTCTCCAAACAATTAACACAAGATCAAAAGACCAAGAACACTTCAAAACACAGGAAAAAACACTCGTAAGGACCTAGCTCCCTACAAGACATTAAAGCAAAAATGTAAGCAAGCAAAAAGGTGGCTTTTGCCCAAAGTAGGAGCCAAACCCATCAGTTATGTGAAGAGCTGCTTGTAAACAACTGGTGAGAAGGCTATTTGAAATTTCTGGCAGCGGAGGAAGTCTCTTCAAGGAAACCTTTATTAAAATCACCTGTCTTAATTTCTGTAACTGATGATACTTGGTTAGCTATCCTTTTTATAATGCAAAGTGAGAACTTGCCCTACAAAATTGGATAAATACTGTCCAGGTTTCATTGCCAAAAATGTATGTCCAAAATACCTGTTTAGTTCAAAGATGGAACTCTACCCTTTGCTTTGCTTAATGTATGTATGGAATGTTATAATAGGACATGGTAGTAGAGATGGTCAGACATGCAGAGATATTGACAGTATATACATGAAATAAACTTAGTGCTTTAATACTTTGAAAATTAAAAATAAGAGGCCCTATCAAAACATGGACAACTGAAATGAATAGATACTTTCAGAAAAAGTACAAATGGGCCGGCCAAATAGCGCAGCAGATTAAAGTGCCTACAAGCAGGCACAGGGGCCAGGGGTTCAATCTCTGGGCCTGCAAGTGCCAGCCTCACCCTCGAGGCATGCTGAGATGGCAATTGAGACTGGGTGTGGTGATTCGTACCTGTAATCCCAGCTCTTGGGAGGCTATAAACAGGAGTATTACTACAAATCTGATCTAGTAGTGAGAACCTGAATACCCTGTAGATCTTTCCCTAAAAATACAAAAAAAAAGAAAGAGTACAAATGGGTTATAAATACACACAAAGATGTTCAACATCTCTGGCTATTAGAAAGAAATGAAAATTAAAGACTACTGAGATTTCATCTTACTCCAGAAAGAATGGCTATCATCAAGAAATCAAATGATGCCAAGACTGTAGGAGAAAAAAACAACTCTTTTATGTGGATTGTAAGAATGTAAACTAGTATAACCACTACTGAGGTAATACCATCCAACCTGACTATACCTCTTCTAGACATCTTCCCAAAATAAAGGACGTTATATCACAGAGATACTTGCACACTCGTTTCTATAGCAGAACAACTCAGAATAGCTAGATCTTGGATGCTACCTACATGTCCATTGTTATGGTTTGTCTAGTTGTCCCTCCAAAGCCTCATGAGTCAGGGGGCGGGCACTTCTAGAGTTTGAAACTCGATCCATGATCCCTGGGATCATGGGTTTTAGTACTAATGAGATTATGGGTCTCAGTACTTCTGGGATTATGGGTGTAGACAGAGACAGAGAGATAGTCTAGAGCTGTTGCTCTTTGCTGTTGCTCTCTGCTGCCCTGTTTGGTTGGCTACCTCTGCCACCATTTTGTTGCTGTTCCGCTGCCATGAACTGGATGCTCTCTGCTCTGTTCCATTCAGCCTTAAGCCAGCCAAATATGGACTGAAACCTCCACAAACTGTGAGCTAAATAAACCTTTCCTTCCTTCATCTTGAGTGTTGGGTATTTGTCCCAGCAATGAGTAAAAAGTGACTAATACATCCATCAACAGATGAGTAAGTATGGTGTATCTATAAACATGGAGTATAATTCAACTATACATTTCAGTCATTTGGAGAAAAATGGGTGACTTCTGAGACCACAGTGCTGAGTGGAACAAATCAGATAAAAAGTAGCACATGATTTTTCTCATATGAGATAACTGAAATATAAATAATTTCAATAGAGAATAAAAGATTGATAAGGCTGGGTGTGGTGGTGCATGCCTGTAATCCTGGCATTTGGGAGGCTGAGGCAGGAGGATCAGAGTGAGTTCGAGACCAGCCTGGGCTACAAAAGTGAGCTCACAGTCAGCTTGAACTGCATAGTGAGACCCTGTCTCAAAAAGACCAAAAAAAAAAAAAAAAAAAAAATTGATGATAAGGAACAGGGAGACAGACAATATGGACATGAGAAGAGAACCTGAGAAGATGGGACAGAGGAAAGGGAAGAAGTAAAAGGATGAAGACATAACATTTGTACACAACAATACCCCACAATGAATATGTTAGGTATCACAAACATATTATAATAAGAGAAACTTCAAAATGAAAACCACAGAAGTAACACAGAACTAAGTCCTCAATTTCCTTCTGTCTCTGATGACTCACAGTAGCACATACAACAAAAATCTTTTTTTTTTTTGGGTGGGAACAGATTTCAAACTCACAACCTTGCACTTGCAGGGCAGGCACTTGTGCCACAGAGCTATCTCCCTAACCCCCAACAAAAATCTTTTAATTAATTTATTTATATTTTCAGAATCGGGGCATGAACTCAGACCCTTACGCTGCCAGGCAAGCACTTATCCTACTGAGCTATCTCCCCAGCCCCTTATTTTTTAATATATGTAGTACAGGGTCTCACTACACAGATGGGACTTGTAGTGATCCTCCTGTTTTTCAGTCCCCCTAGCACTGGGATTACAGGCAAGTGCCACCATGATCAGTCTCAACAGCCATCTCAGCACATGCTGAGGGCAGGGCTGGCATGGCAGGTCAGGGATCAAACCCCAGTCTGTGTGTCTGCCTAAACAGACAATGAGAACTTTATAGCTACAGCTGTTATATGTTAAACTATGGAAAAAAGTTTTCATGTAGTTTGCCTTTAGTATAGTCTCACCATGAGTACTAAAGAAAATAATTATATTTAATACACTAAAATGTAGACTTACTCTATGTTCCCAAGTAGGAAGTATCAAAGCCAGAGCCACAGGAAGAATACTGTATTTTATCACAGAAAATCCCTTAAATTTTCAAAATTAGGGGGCCTGGAGGGATGGCTCAGTGGTCTAAAGCGCCTGCTTGGAAAAGCTTGGGCGACTTCAGGGACTGCGGTTCGATCCCCGGCACCACATGCTGCGCCGGCCCTGCCCTCGGGGCGGGCTGAGCCGGCCATAAAAATGATTGAATAAACAAAGATTCTGAAACAAGAAAAAAATAAATAAATAAAATTTTTTTTTAAATTAGAAAAAATTTTTTTTCAAAATTAGAATTATACCACTAAAGCATGTTTTGAGTCTCACTTAATATGCCAGGAAGAAAAGGAAAACAACCAAAGTTTATCAGAATATCATACTCATAAATGGAACCAGTACAATAAAAGCATGGGCTAACATACTGTGTGTGATCTGTTCCTTTCTCTGAGTTTATTAAGGACATAAGATGCTCAAAAGCCTAAAGTCTACCTGTACTTACACTATGGCAGTTTACAGCTTTTTGTTAAAAAATTATTAGAAGTCAAAATAGTTTCCAATATTGAAGATGTATCTGACCCTGGTACCACAAAATAAATAAATAAAGTGAGCTGATTTGTGCTGGTCTATGAAAAAGAGCAGCTAAATCTTGGGGCCAGGGAGATAGCTCAGTGGAATAAGTGCTGGCCTGGCAAGCACGTGGTCTTGAGTTCAATCCCCAGCACTACAAAAATATGTATCAGAATCACCAGTGCTAGTTTTAAAAACATACATATCGTTAGCCTACCTTTTCAGATACTGATTAAGCATACCTGGTTTGGGTGTTTAAATGAAGGTTAAATTTCAAAAGAAATAAAAAGGAGAAATAAATATAAAATATTCCTTTAATCAAATTATAGTGGCAAATATATCCCAGCTGGAGAAACTCACTTAGATCAGACCTTTGGTTTCGCATCAATGAACCCTACTTCACAGAAGCTTAGAAGAAAAGTTGAACACACATGGAGTGACCAAAATACACAGTAAATGTTTAAATTTTAAAAACTATTACAAGAAAAGACACGTTACCATTAACCTGCCTCAGAACAGTTCCCCTCACTTCACACATGCTTAGCTTGCTGTTCTCGCCGCTTCCTTCATGCGTGTCTTCACAAAGGCTGGTCAAAATTTCAGTGAATGCTGCTGCCAATGTCAAGTGTCATCTAATAAAAAGGCAGGCTGCTGAAAACGTTCAGGTGTGTATAGCAACATGCCCAATTGATATCCTGAGAAGCAGGAAACAAGAAACAGAGCCCAGGGAGGGCTGCTGTCTGTTGTAGGTCCCGGAAAGCCGGGATTCACACCTGCAGATAGCGGCTTCCTTTGCTGGTGCCGTTTTTTGATCTCTTGCTTGGGATGTTAAGGGTTGTCACCTCTCCTGCTCCTTGGTTATCTGTTAGCATCTGTATGAACCTAGTGTTAGGCAAATGGTAGAAGACAGTGATTTGTAATCTGTAAGGTAGTCTCGCACATTCCATAGCCTTCTTGTAGCCTTCAATAAAAGTGAGCTGTTTCTGCAGCTCTGGGCTCACTTTGAGAGAGACAAGTCTCAGTGAGTCCTCTGAAGCTTATTCATCGGGTCTTCTCGTCGTTTCTTTCGGCATCAAAAACTCAGAACATTACAACAGGTGTGTCCTTATTCACCGTATTCCCTGTTATGGTCTGTGTATAGGTGTCCCCCCAAAGCCTCATGCAGTTACAGGGCAGCTTCTGGAATTTGTAATCAATTACTGTGAGAATGGGTGCTGCCCTTGCCCGGACAGGTGATTTGCATTGCAATGTAAGGTAGGAAGAGAAGTTAGCTGCTTGAGCTGCTGCTAGCTCACCCTGCCTCTTGCTCTTAGCTGCCGCCATGAAAGGTTGTTTTCTGCCATGTGCTGCTCTGCCTTGGAGCCAGCTGAATATGGACTGAAACCTCCAGTAACTGTGAGCTAAATAAACTTTTCCTTCCTTCATTTTGAGTGTTGGGTATTTGTCCCAGCAACAAGAGAAGAGTAAAACATTCCCCAAACCTGGCACTGTGTGACCTGTGCCTCTTTCCCAAAGTAAAAATGATCATGAAACCTGATAGCTGAAGTATAAAACTAGGCCAAAAAAGGCAAGGACAAGTAACTCAGGGTCTTGGACATGAAGCTGAGGAACATAAATTTTATTCTTCAGAAACAGAAAACCAATGAGGGAGGGCTGGCCACATAGGTCAGCAGATTAAAGCGCCTGCTTAGGCAGACACAGAGATTGGGGTTCTATCCCCAGCATGCCGTGCAGGTGCTGGGTCTACCCCCGGGGTGCACTGAGGCGATGACTGAAACTGGGAGTGGTGGCGTGAGTGACTGGCACTTGGGAGGCTGAAAACTGGAGGATCACTATAAGTTCAATTTGTGTAGTAAGACTTTATACTAAATACACAAAGAAAGAAAACAAAACAAAACAAACAAAAAAGAAAACCAATGAGGGTTTCCAACAGGATGATAATATTTACATTTACATTGAATAACCCTTATATTTTAATGGGGAAGACTGAGGAGAAAATACAAGTCTGGAAATTACTATCAACATCATCTCTGGGTCAGGATTAATCCATCTTAATTTAGACAACAGATACACTGTACTTTTAATCTTCTAAAATAAACTTTTCCTTCTGTTATATATTTTTTGGTGCCAGGAATTGAACTCACAACCCAAACTTTTCCCTCTAACTCTTAAAAAAATGACCATTATAGTTAAGTATTTTGAATTGATAGCATTACATAGAAGCAGCCACAACAGTGCAACTAAAGGCACCTAAGAAACAAATTGTAGAACTGCCTCAGAAAGTGGCAAAAAAGACAGGATGTGCTTGAAGCAAGGGGAAGTATTCTGAGATCAATAACAATGTGTTATTTACTATGAAAATGCTTTGCATTTTAAACATTCACCATATTGTTTTTTACTACAACCTGAATTACAGTGACTCAGGCAACTGGCCTAGAATTTGTAAAAGTACCTTTTCATCCATTAAGGCATAGAAAACTTTCACATGTATCATCATTGTAGAAGTATCACTGTTCAAAGCAACATTATCACATACCTGTTTCTTTTCTTCTTCTTCATCTATTGCAGAATGAATGGCCAGTGAACCTTGGAGTTCAGCACTCAATCCTGACCAACAGTTATAAACCTGTTAGAAAGTCCAGTCACATAAAGTGACAAAATGATCCTTTTAATGTTTTCATGTATTCTTTTCTTCTGCAATCTTACTTGATCACATTAAGCAAACAAACAAAAAAGCATGTAAGAATAAATTTTTTTTTTTTTCTTGTTTCCGAACTTTTGTTTATTTATTTTTATTTTTATGGCAGGCTCAGCCCGCCCCCAGGTCAGGGCTGGCACAGCATGTGGTGCCGGGGATCGAACCAAGGTCCCTGAAGCCGCCCAAACTTTCCCAAGCAGGTGCTTTAGACCACTGAGCCATCCCGCCGGGCCCAAAGCATGTAAGAATAAAAGCAAAAAAAAAAATGAAAGGAAGACTTTTCAGAAGGAATTAAATAGTCGCCTAGTAAGCCAAAGAAAAGGTTTCAGAGAAAAACCATGAAACAAATAATAAAAGCTTTATGACATAAGGTGGTATACATTCTTGGATGTTGTACAAGTCAAATTATGATTACTAACTTTTAGAAATAAAGTTTAAAATTGTTTTGTCTCTTTAAAATTTATCTTTCAGTAATGTGACAAGATATAAGATGAATACACAAAAATCAACTGTATTTACCTTGTGATAAATAATTTGGAAGCAAAGTTAAGAAAAAATTCATTTAAACTATTATAAAAAGAATAAAATAAAGATAAATTTAACTAGGGAAACATAAATTTTACACTCTGAAACCACTGTTGAAAGAAAAGACAATTAAATAAAATAAAAGATCTCTCACCTTCATGACTTGAAAGACTAAATACTGTGGAGATGGCAGTACTCACCAAACTGATCAATAGAACTAATGCCTTTCAAGGTCAGTCAAGGTCCAAAATGTAATAGAATCCCTATAAAGATCCTACAACTCTGGTAAGTCACCCAACCTTCCAAACAGGAAAACTGTGAGATCCCAAAATACAAGAGGCAATGAGTAAACATTGTAATAAAAAGGGGGTCACAAAAATGTAGCACAGCGAGAAAGGGCTTGCCTTCCATGTGGGAAGCTGTGCATGCGATCTCCAGCAACATTTAAAAAACCAAAACAGGGGCTGGAGAGATAGCTCCGAGGCACAAGTGCCTGCTGGGCAAGTGCAAGGTCGTGAGTTCGAACCCTGGTCCCACCAAAAAAATAAAAAATAAAAAAAAAAAAAATAAATAAATAAATAAATAAATAAATAAATAAATAAACCAAAACAGGGTCCATAAGATAGCTCAGTGCTCTAAAGTGCCTTTTAGGCAACCACAGAGACCACAGTTCTGTCCCTGGCAACACATGCTGTGCCAGCCCCACCCCTAGGACAGGGTGAGCCGGCCATTCATTAAATAAATAAATAAATAAATAAATAAATAAATAAAATTAGTTATTTACAATGAATAATCCAAAAGAATATCAAAGAAAACCATTTATAATAACATCAAAAGGAATAAAATACTTAGCAATGCATTTAATAAATGAATGAGGTGAAAGATTTACTACAAAACATTGCTGAAAGAAATGACACACTATTAGGGGCCCAGCGGGATGGCTCAGTGCACTAAAGCACCAGCTTGAGGAAGCTTGGGCGGCTTCAGGGACCGCGGTTCAATCCCCGGCACCACATGCTGCACCAGCCCTGCCCTCAGGGTGGGCTGAGCCAGCCATAAAAATGAGTGAATAAACAAACAAAGGTTCTGAAACAAGAATAAAAATAATAAATAAAATAAAAAATTATATATATAAAAAAAGAAATGACACACTATTAAGTGAAAATATATCCTATTTTCATGGATCACAACTATTGTTAAAACTTAACAGGAGCCAAAGAGATAGCTCCATGGTCTAAGTGCTTGCCTGGCAAGCACAAGGACCCAGGTTCAATCCCTGGTACCTCATACTATGTGTTTTGGTTTGTGTCTAGTTGTCCCCT
>PVJA010039523.1:0-10561 GCA_004027025.1 Myocastor coypus | reverse complement strand
TGGTCTTGAACTCCCACCCATCCTCCTGCCTCAGCCTCCCAAGTGCTGGGATTACAGGTGTGCACCACCACGCCCGGCTTCCAAATTTAATTTTAGTTCAGTGGGGCCAGTGCAACAAAACAGAACACTTATTCAATTGAGAGAAAGTTAATTACCAATTCTTTCTTTCTTTCTTTCTTTTTCTTTTCTTTTTTTTTTTTTTTTTTTTTTTTTTTTTTTTTTTTTTTTTTTTTTTTTTTTTTGGTCTTTTTTACTTTTTGAGAGCCTCACTATGTAGTCCAGGATGCCCTTGAACTCTCTATGTACCCATATTGGCCTCAAACTTACAGCAGCCCCCCAGCCTCAGCCTCCTGAGTTCTAGGGATACAGGTGTGCCTTACCACAACCCACTTTCTCATCTGAAGACCCCAGCCTGTTTCCTTTTCCTCAAAAATTAAGCATGGATGAGTGCTCTTTGACTTGGCACAGTGCCTTGAGTGCACTGTAATTTCAGTGTTTGAAGACTGAGGAGTACCCCTGTTCCCATCATAATAACACATCTTCTAGGCATGGACACAGCAGGTCACTGGCCTTGGCTCTCAGCAGCTGTCAGGCCACCAGGTAATTAACACCTAAAATACTCTATGTAGCTGCAGGGTAACCTCTCACCAGCTCTTGGGGACACCTCGCCATACCACCTAGTCACCTACCTCCAGTGGTGTATATGTGACCCTTGGGGACAGCTCCTGCTTACTGGCCATTGCATATGGGCTCTGGGGCCTTCTTGACAGCATTATTTCCAGTAGTCCCCCACTTCTATCTTACCCAGTACCACTAGAGCAAGCCCAGGCCTCAGAACTCCTTCCCATCCAAGCCTGACCTGTCCATTCCTCTCTGGTTAGTCACTGCAGCCAGCAACACTTACACTCATAGCTCATGTACCCTAGGACCACTCACACACAGTCCCTGAGCCCCATTCTGACTGCACTACGGCACTCAGACTCTAACCTCCATCCAGTCCCTGTCACATCATCACCTCCCTGGCCATGACTTGATACCAATTCCTCTTTCTCTCCTGATGCACTTGAATACTCTGCTGAGCTAAGCACACTTTTGTTCCCAGGCTCTCGCCTCCCTCTTGGGGAATGAACCAACATCCTGGGGCACTGAGACACCACAGCACAGTGAGGCATTCTAATTCTCCAATGGGGAAAACTGTAATCTTACTATACTAGATATCTGTTACTTAGAGGAATCCTGAAAATGTACCTCAAAAGCTAAACAAGTTCACTGACATATTTATATTTAGCAGGCATGGCTAGTTTTTGTTTTTTTCTTAAAATATGTACTTTAAGCCAGGCATGGTGGTGCATGCTTGTAATCCCAGCACTTGGGAGACTGAGGCAGGAGGATAGTTGAGTTCAAGACCAGCCTGGGCTACAAAAGTGAGCTCAAGGCCAGCCTGAACTGCATAGTGAGACTGTCTCAAAAAAAAAAAAAAAAAAAAAGTGCTTTAAAAAGAATGATGCCAGGCCAAGCATAGTGGCACATGCTGTGGTCCCAGCACCCAGGTGAGGCAGGATGGTCCCGAGTTCTATGCCAGCCTGGGATGTACAGTAATTCAAGGCCAGCCTAGTCTATAGCAAAAGCTGGACATGGTGGCACACACCTGTAATCCAGCACTCATGGGGCTGAAGTAGAATGGCTCTGAGTTTGAGGCCAGCATGGGCTATATAGTGAGTTCAAAGCCAGCTTGAACTACATAAAGAAACCACCTCAAAAAAAAAGAAAAAAAGAAAAGAAAAGAAAAGAAATGGCTGGGGAGATAGTTCAATGGCTTATGTGCCTGCATGGCAAGCACAAGGTCCTGTTGATCCTTGCTACTGGGAAAAAATAGAAAGCTGGGCGTGGTGGCACATGACTGTAATCCCAGCAGTTGGGAGGCTGAGGCAGGAGAACTGGTGCAAGTTCGAGACCAGCCTGGGCTACAAAAGTGAGCTCAAGGCCAGCCTGAACAGCATAGCTAGATGCTGTCTCAAAAAGACAAAAAAAAAAAAGCAACTAATGCTATGCTCAGACATCTGCCCTCAGGCAGGATGAGCAGAGAGGCCCTCTGCAGTGTCCCTCAGTCACCTCCTAGGCCTCTTGTGGCCTAGCCTGAGAAGCTCTGTAACCCTCTCATCTGAAAGAAGAGTTCACTTCCTTTTTATTTGTTTGTTTGTGTTCTTTAGGCTTGCCTTGAGCTCACTGTGTAGACCAGGCTGACCATGAGCTTGCAGCCATCCTCCTGCTTCAGCCCCTCTGCATGGTGACCAGGGGACACTGTCCACTGCTAGGGACCAGGGAACATGAAATAATATTTTACTATGCTGGGGACCAGGCTACATGACTGGATGACTTGCTTTGGGAACAAAGAAGTACATGGAAGCCTCCTTCCAGGCTGCACAGAGAAAGCTGGTAACCACAGCAGTCCTAAAGTAAGATAACATCTACTGAGGACAGTGTAAAGAATGTGGGAGTAATGATATGGAGGACTGGTTCTCCACTAAATTATGACCATTTACTACAGTTGCTGGTTCATGAAAAGCATACAACCCCTTCTCCCTTGCTAATAAAAGCTAGTCAACTGCAGTGATTGACTGTTGAGCCTGTCCACTAGAAACAGGTTCCCCCCAGTCCCTATTATGTCGCGTCTTTCTTTAATCCCTGCCAATCCCTGCTCCCTGTTCCCTCCATGGGTACAGAGGTCTGACTGGCTCCCAGCTGTCTGCTTCTGGGCTTTCTCTTGTTCCCAAAAGCTCAGCCACAAGTCATGTCAGGCTGCTGTAAAGCTGCCTAACACTCTCTGCGTCTGCACCTCTAGCATGGCAGAGCAGCAAGGGAGCAAAGCCAGCAGTGCACGCACTGAGCATTATATAGGAGTGCCATTCACCTGCACTTCTCTCATTGGGCACAGGGATGACCACCCCATCCCCTTTCCACCTCTGACCAAGTCCTCCATGCCAGTTCACCCTTTACCTGAGGAATTCAATGATGTGGCTCTTTCCTGTGCCTGTAACTTGGGCCAAGTGGCCCTTCCACCACCAGAAAGTCACTGTCGGGCCAGTGAGATGCTCAGCGGTCTTAGGCAACTGCGGGGACCACGCTTTGATACCTGGCATCATATGCTGTGCCAGCCCCAACCCCAGGGAAGGCTGAGCCAGCCATACATAAATAAAGTTAAAAAAAAAAAAAAAGTCCCTGTCCTCTGCTCCACTCTCCCTGGCCCTGTGCAGCCAGATGAACAATGCAAGCCCTTCTCTTATTAATCACTGTAACACCTTGCACACAGTGCAACTGCTGCATGAATCCTTTTCTGTTCTAAGGCAGTTAGACATCACTAAAGGATAATAAACTTGTGGGCCCTTAACCTGTTTCTCACTAAAGTATGATGTGACTTGGCATGGGGGTACATGCCTGCAATCCCAGGCTTGTACTCTGGCAGGCTGAGGCAGGAGGGTCGCAACTTCAAGGCCAGCCTAGGAAACTTAGTGAAGCTTGCCTTAAAATCATTTAAAAATGGGGTGGGGGCTGACAATGTAGCCCAACATGAATGCCATGGGCTCAATTCCCAATCCTTGTACTACAATACAATTACAAAAGAACAAAAAAAAAAAGTAAAGCTGCATGATTTCTGTTTTCTTCTGTGATAACTCAGAGACTAAGAGTCAGGGACTGCAGATCCCCAACAAAAAGATGAAGCCTGGTACCTCTGGCATCATTTGTTGTCTCTTTTATTTCTGGACTAATCACTCATGCTTCACAAGGTTTATCACTCATAATTCACCTAGATCCTCTTACCCTTTCAAGACTGAGGATAGGTCTAGCTCTGCAGGATTTTAGAGACATGCAGTGACAGGCTTTTATACACTTCCCATCCCAGAGGCCCCTGAAGCAACACCACAAAGCCTTCCATCACTGTCCTATACCTGTCATCCCCTCAGGGTCCATGAAAAGCACAGCTTCACAGTCACCCCAAGAAGAGATCAAGTTGCCAAGACAGGACAAGGTTCTCCAAGGAAACCCAACTGAGCCACAGTATTCTAAGAGGACTGAGGCACAACACTGCCCATAGGTGCCCCAGCATGCTCAGTGCCTGCTCTAATCCTCCTCTTCACACCCATGCCTTTTGGTCCCATGCCCATTCCTTGTGAGCTCTTACTTCCTTTTCTGAAACTTCTTTTCTTTGCCAGTGAAAGCTTTTTCCTATAAACCTGTCCTGAATTTTCATTTATCTTAATTTCAATCATCACAGAAACAAGGACCCTTGCTCACCACTGGTCTCTACCAGACTGATGGCTCCAGGTCAAGGGCCAACAGAAGAAAGGGCATTTTCCAGCAAGTGAGAAATGTTCCTTAAATGACAACTCTCTGGTGGCCTCTCAAACAACAAGCCAAGTAACGCAGCAATCAACCTTCTTGCCCCCACAGTTTAAAGCCCTAAATCCTTACAACTATTCAGTTCCAAGTCCTTGTCATTGTCTTGCCACTATCATGCATACCAGTAATCCCAGCACTCTGGAGGCTGAGGCAGGAGAATCCCATCAGTGGGAGTTTGAAGCCAACTACATAGTGGCTTCAAGGCCAGCCTGAGTTACATAGGTAGACCCCATCTCAGACCCCATCCATATTGAACTCAAATCTGAACAATGTTCCTTCCACTGTTGGGTCTTCCAGCCTCCATATTATCCTTTCTGGGGTTGCAGGCAAATTGTTTTCCTCTCAAGAGCTTCACTGACTGACCCCTACAGCATAAAGCCTCATGGTCTTTGCCTGGCACTTGGGTCCTACAGCCCTTCTTCTCTGGGGACCTGCACACTTCCTGCATGGAGCATCATGTTTTTTGGCCTCTGCCTTCACAGCCCCAATCTGAACTGGTTGTTAGATAGCCACTGCTCCCTCCAATATACATCCCCTTTAACAAAAGGGGACACTTCCTGTGCCTTTTTCCAGCACCTTCCCCTGTTCACCACCTCCCCCTGCTCACCACTTCCAGCCAGCAACTCCCAACCTGCCTCCAGTAAAGAAGCCTGCCCTATCTCTTCATCAACTACAAAATGCAGCAACATTTACATTTCAAAAGAAAACAGAGGAGCAGGGATGTGGGTCAGAGTGTCAGTGCCACAGACAGACAGAGACAGACATGGACACACACACACACACACACACACAAGGTACAGGACTGCTGACCTCATCTTACTCTGATCAGAGATAACATTATCCAGTTTAAGAACTCCTCTTGGGCCGGGCATGGTGGCGCACGCCTGTAATCCCAGCACTTGGGAGGCTGAGGCAGGAGGATCGGTGCAAGTTCGAGACCAGCCTGGGCTACAAAAGTGAGCTCAAGGCCAGCCTGAACTGCACAGTGAGACCCTGTCTCAAAAAGACAAAAAAAAAAAAAGAACTCCTCTTGGGCCAGACAGGCATGGTGGCGCCAGGCTGTAATTCCACCATGCAAGAGGCTGAGGCAGGAAGACTGCAATGATTTCATGGCCACCATGACCCACACAGATGCTTTAAAGCCAGCTTGAACAGTAGTGAGATCCTGTCTCCAAAAAAACAAAATTAAATAAATTTTCTCTCCAAGCCTGCTTCTCTAGTTTAACTTAAAATACTTAATGCTGAATTGTTCTCCTGTTCTTAATTTTTTAAAAATTGAGTTCATGGTTTCCTCTTTCTCCAAAAAAGTAAAACAAACTCCCAAACAAATCAAAACAAAAAAGCCCTTTAGTGTGGCACTCAGCCTTTACTCCTGAGTCCAAAGAAGAAAGAAGGGGAAAGAATTTCTTGGACAGATGTGGTGGTACATGCCTGTAATCCCAGCACTCAAGAGGCTGAGTTAGGAGGATCACTAGAGGCCAGCCTGGGCTACAAAGCGAATTCAAGGCCAGCCTGAACTGCATAGCAGAGACCCTGTTTCTAAAAGAACCCACACCCCCTAACCCCAAAAAGAAAAAAAGGATTTCTTGTAAGTGGGAGGGGTTGGATTATGAGTAACACAGTCCAGACCATAATCTGGCAGGTGACATGACTATCAAAGACACACCTTCCAATCAACTTGTGCTACACTGCATGGCAGCCCCAGCAAGAGAGCAGGAACTGGAGGCCAACGGCAGAAAGGGTGGGGCTTTTCTGTGAAGCAAAGGAAATGCTTTCCGGCTTGGAGTGTCCTGAGGAAAGAAAAGGGGCAGGCAGAACACCCGGCAAAGGCACAGTCTAGACTAACGCTGACAGCTACTAAAACCAAAAATTAGGGCCATCAGATGAGGGTGTGCTACCAGTGTTTTGTAGGTCAGAGTTTACACTGCGAGAGAGATAACAGGAGGCCCTAGGTCTCAATAAGACAGGAAGCAACAAAGTAAAGACAAGTCAGATATGGTGGTGCAACCTAGAACCGTGGGAGACTGAGGCAGTAAGATCACCATAAGCTCAAGGCCAGCCTGAACTACACAGAAAGAGCCTGCCTGTCTCAGTGATGTATGAAGCCCTGGATTTAATCTTCAGCACCACAAAAGATAAGAGAAATGGAAGAAAAGCCCAGGCCAGGCAGCCATTCCTATAATCCTGGCACTGAAGCTGAGACTGGAGGAAGGAGTAAGCATCTGAAGCCAATCTGGGCTACATAGTAACTCCCTAAAAGCCAAAAAAAAAGAGAAAGAAACAAAGAAACCACTGAAAGAAACAGTAAGCCTGGGCGTGGTGGCGCATGCCTGTAATCCCAGAACTTGGGAGGTTGAGGCAGGAGGATCAGTGCGAGTTCGAGACCAGCCTGGGCTACAAAAGTGAGCACAAGGCCAGCCTGAACTGCATAGCGAGACCCTGTCTCAAAAGGAAAAAAAAAAAAAGAAAGAAACAGTAAAGGCAATACAAAACAAGTCCTGAGAATGAGAATGAATGCATGATGAGAATTTCAGGTGAAATAATATTTAGTAAAGTCAAATGTTTTGAAACTTTTTAGCCTTGGGTAGTGGAAGAAATTGGACAGCTGGGAAGAAAGGGGAAGAATGGAAAGAAGTTTCATTCATTCATTCATTCATTTTGCAGGACCGGGGATTGAACTCAGGACTCTACACTTGCCAGGCAAGTGCTTATTCTGCTGAACTATCTCTGTAGCCCCTAAATTTAATGATTTTGTGTGTGTGTGTGTCTTTTTGAGACAGGATCTCACTGTATAGTTCAGGCTGGCCTTGAGATCACTTTTGTAGCCCAGGCTGGTCTCAAACTCGCACTGATCTTCCTGCCTCCACCTCCCAAGTGCTGGGATTACAGGCATGTGCCACCACGCATATGGTTAGCATATACATCATTCCCAGTACTCCTAAGGCTGAGACAAAAAGATCGCCTCAAGCTCAAGTCCAGCCTGGGGTGCACAGTGTGTTCCAAGGAACTACACTGGGAGACTATGACTCAAAAAAACAAAAGAGACAACAAAAAGCATACAATTAAAGAAATTAAGCACAGGAAAGCAAATCTGATTCAACATCCACAATGTTTTAAACCAAGCTTGAAGAAAGTCATACAGCTAAAAGTCCTGTTTGCTCTTCAAAAGCAGCAAGTTTTTTCATCATTCCTGAAGAAAGTCAGGAGCCACAGCCACTAAGCTCCTTCAAGTTCTGTGCAGTTTGTGAAGTAGAATACAACCGGAAGGAGGTTCCCTTTAGAGTTCATCACCTGAGCACCAATTCGGGTTCTAGACAACTCTCTGCCTCTGAATCCTGCTGCCCTGAGAAGGAAACGGGAAACCCAGAGCAACTGAGGTACTACAGGAGGGGTCAAGGTGCTCAGGAAATGCCACTCTCGCTGCTCACTGGTTATTCTGGATGGAGCACTTCAGGAACGTAAATGCAACTACTAACGTAAATGCAAAGCCCTTCTGAGGGCTTTCTCAGAAGTTCCCTGATCTGACCAAAGGCAGGAGTGAAAGCCACCACCTAAAGCCACAAGATTTCCCCATTACTTCGCCAGCAGACGCCAGCCTGCCGCCTTCGTCCAGCCTATTCTGTGGGACTCCCTTGAATGCACTTCATGCTTTTTGTTCTGTTCTCTGTCTAGCGTATTTCAGACTCAATGGCCGGATCCTTTGGGGAACAGCACTGATGCTGTTTTCTGGTTGGGGTGGGAAAAAGCGAAGGGAGGTGTCCAGGAGGTAAAAATCTGAAACGCTAATTAGACAGACACAAGATGAGTCACTACTTTGAGTTTCAGTTTCCCCAGCTGTTAATTAAAAAAAAAAAAAAAAGGAAGAAGACAAAATTATCTTAATGGACTTTAAGAGCTGCATCATTCCAAGAATGTAGCGGATGCCTAATGTGTTTTAATCACTATTTAAACGTCACTCGCTCATTACATCAATACAAGGGACGATATTCTTTTAGACACTTTTTTTCTTCTGCTTTGGACAGGGTATTGTTAGGTACTCTCGCTTGGCCTTAAACTCTGTTACGCAGCAGCCCAGGCTGGCTTGGAACACGCAATCCTCCCGCCTCAGCCTTCAGAGTGCACCACCACGCTGAGCTTTAAACATTCCAGCTAACCACCAGTCCCCTCCTGAACCTTCTCTGCGCGATGTTACTTCCCACGCGGAGGGCTGAGCCGCTGCCGCAGGGAGACCCCGCCGCGACGGCGACGGCGGCGGCGGGAGAGGCGGTGGTGGTGGCGGGCCTGCGCGCTCGCGGGCAGAGGTCCGCGAGTCGCCGCGCATCCGCCGGCCGCGGCCCCCGACTCACCTTGGCGCTGTGCACCGCGCCCGCAGCGCCACGCAGCTGCAGCCAGATGCGCGCGGGCAGCGGCTCCTCGGCTCCCAGAGCGCCCAGCACGGCCAGGCCCACACCAAACAGGCCCTCGATGCGGCCGCGGCTCCGCTCCAGCAGCTCCGCCTTCTCGGCGGGCGCTGTGAACTCGTCCAGCACCCCGCGGACCTCCATGGCGGTGCCCCAGGTCCGCGGCGGGCGGCGACACCCCCTCAGCTTGCGGCCGCGGCGCCCGAGCCGGTCCGCTGATGTAAGATCACTCCTCCCGCGACGGGACTACGCCATCCCGCCGCCGCGGCCGCCTTGGAAGGCAACCAACTGTGGGAAGCGGACCCGACGCCCCTTCGCCGCCGCCACCACCACCACCGCCGCCGCGCAGGCGCACCACTTAGCAGCCCTCGGAAGGGGAGGGCCGCAGGGGAGGGCAACTGAAGAGTACGTCAGGAGCGGCCGCCATGTTGACTGAGGGCAGAAGGACGGCTCGGAAGGCTGGGCGACCTTTGATGAGGTGTCACGGCGATTTCGGGTAACCTGATGTGTGCAGATTTCTGATTTTGATACGTATTTTCTTTCCTCTTTTTTTTTTTTTTTTTTTTGTGGGACTGGGGTTCAAACTCACAACCTTGCACTTGCCCAGCAGGCACTTGTGCCTCGGAGCCATCTCCCCAGCTCCCCCTTTCCTCTTTATTTATATTATTTTCTCTAATTTTCGTGAGGGCTTTTTGAAAACAAGGTCTCGCTATGCCGTTCAGACCGGCCTTACATTCACTGTTAGCGTAGGCTAGCCTCCAACTCCTGGCGATGCTCTTGTACAGGCCACCATGCCAGTGAATCTTTCTCTTTTCCTCCACTCTTGTGCTTTTTTCTCCCCCCTCTTTCTTTCTTTTCTTTCTTTCTTTCTTTCTTTCTTTCTTTCTTTCTTTCTTTCTTTCTTTCTTTCTTTCTTTCTTTCTTTCTTTCTTTCTCTTTCCTTCCTTTCCTTCACTCCCCTTGCCTCTTACCGTCTTTATTTCAGAGATAAGGGTAATAGGAAAAGTAGCGATAGGGTGTATGTCAGTGTGCTGGGTCTAATCCAACACACCACCACCACGGAGAAAAGAAAGTAAATATATGAAGAACTGAAAAGCAAAGAGTGAAAAAATTTTAGGAAAGTTTTTTTTTTTTTTTTTTAGTTTAATTTTTTATGGTATACTAGGGATTGAACCAAGAGAGCTCTACTCTTAACTCTTCAAGTCTTTTATTTTGAGAAATCTCAATAGGCGACCTCAAAATTTATAACTTCCTACCTACCTCAGCTTCCCTAGCTAAGATTACGTGCAATCATTACCACGACCCACTTAAAAATGACTTTCTGGGGGCCTGGCAGGATGGCTCAGTGGTGTAAAGCGCCTGCAGGTGGCTGCAGGGACTGCGGTTTGATCCCCGGCACCACATGTTGTGCCAGCCCTGAGGCTGAGCCAGCCATAAAAACAAACAAAAAAGGGGTCAGATCCTACCTCCACCCCAGTTCCACTCAGCCTCACCCTTGACTCAGCCAGGGTCTGGCAGCAGCCTTACAATGAGGAAGGAGTATCAAGATCTCCAGCACCTGGACCATGAGGAGCAGCGCCATCACCAGCTCCGAAGAGGTGAGGGATGCCACGTTTGGTGGCTTTTGGCCCCTCACTGTCAGCCCCTGAGTGAAACTAGGGACTGAGCCCCGAACCTCATGGGTGCTAGGGAAATGCTCTACCCCAGGGCTGTGCTCCCAGCCCTGGCTCCTGCTTGTCCATGATCCCTGGCTCTGCCTCCTC
>PVJA010039522.1:0-19099 GCA_004027025.1 Myocastor coypus | reverse complement strand
TTGAGGCTGGTCCTGAGCTCACTTTTGTAGCCCAGGCTGGTCTCGAACTCGCACCAATCCTCCTGCATCAGCCTCCCGAGTGCTAGGATTACAGGCGTGCGCCACCACGCCCGGCGCCCTCTTTGTAGTTTTTGAGGCAGGGTCTCCTTAAATTGTCCATACTGCCCTCATTTGGAATCCTCCTGTTTCAGTCTCAGAGTAGCTGGGATTACAGGCATGTGGTCCCACTCTGGATTTTCCTTTCCACCTCTCCCCTCTCTTTTTTTTCTACACTGGAGATTCAACTTAGGGCCTCTGGGCCCAGCGGGATGGCTCAGTGGTCTAAAGCACCTGCTTGGGAAAGCTTGGGTGGCTTCAGGGACCACGGTTCGATCCCCGGCACCACATGCTGCGCCAGCCCTGCCCTTGAGCGTGCTGAGCCAGCCATAAAAATGAGTGAATAAACAAACAAAGGTTCTGAGACAAGAAAAAATAAAAATAAATAAATAAAAACTTAGGGCCTCTGTTCTGAGTTACATTCCAAATCACTTTTTATTTTTATTTTGAGGCGGGGTTTAAATTGCTAAATTGCCCAGGCTAGGCTTCAATTTGGGGATAATCCTGCTACCTCAGCCTCTCTTAGCTGGAATTGCAAGCATATGCTAACACTCCCCTTGGATATATGACTTCTTTAAAGGGGAAAGACTGAAGGGCACTAAGGAGCAGATCAATAATTCCATCACTTGCCGGGCGTGGTGGCGCAGTGGCGCATGCCTGTAATCCCAGCACTCGGGAGGCTGAGGCAGGAGGATCGGTGCAAGTTCGAGACCAGCCTGGGCTACAAAAGTGAGCTCAAGGCCAGCCTTAACTGCATCATGCGAACCTGTCTCAAAAAGACAAATAATAATAATAATAATAATTCCATCACTCAGGAGGCCAAGACAGGGTTACTTTAGTTCATGCTCAGCCTAAGCAATACAGCAACTTGGAGAGACCCTGAAAAAAAGGAAAGAAGGAAAGGGGAGAGGAAGGGGGGGAGGGGAGGGGAGGGGAGGGGAGGGAAGGGAAGGGAAGGGAAGAGAAGGGTATGGACATAGCTTATTGTGAAGGCACTTGTTTCAAATCCCAGTTCTGAGAAAAACATCACAGATATAGCTAAAGCGTTGCTCTTTGGAACCAACCTTCTTCCTCCTTAGAAGTAACCTCTATTTTTTTGTTTGTTTGTTTTTGTTTTTGTTTTTTGTCTTTTTGAGACAGGGTCTTGCTACGCAGGTCAGGCTGGCCTCGAACTTGCACCTTTCCTCTTGCCTCAGCCTCCCGAGTGCTGGGATTACAGGCGTGTGCCACCACACCCGGCTAGTAACCTCTATTTTTTTTTTTAATTTTATTTATTTATTTATTTTTTCTTGTTTCAGAACCTTTGTTTGTTTATTCACTCATTTTTATGGCTGGCTCAGCCCGTCCCGAGGGCAGGGCTGGCGCAGCATGTGGTGCCGGGGATCGAACCGCAGTCCTTGATGCCGCCCAAGCTTTCCCAAGCAGGTGCTTTAGACCGCTGAGCCATCCCGCCGGGCCCCAGTAACCTCTATTTTGAAAGTCATTTCCAAGCACCTTTTTTGTGCCTTTTCGACGTCTTTTTCCTATAATCATTATGTGTCTTTTTTAAAAAAATACATTTGAAGGGCTGGGGAGATAGCTCTGTGGCACAAATGCCTGCCTGGCAAGTGCAAGGTCATGAGTTCGAATCCCAGTCCTACCAAAAAAAAAAAATAATAATAATAAAGACCTTATCTGATTTTGGGGCCTGGCAGGATGGCTCAATGGTCTAAAGCGCCGGCTTAGGAAAGCTTGGGCGGCTGCAGGGACCACATGCTGCACCAGCCCTGCCCTCAGGGCAGGCTGAGCCGGCCATAAAAATAAATAAAGTTCTGAAACAAGAAAAAAAAATAATAAAAAAAAATACATTTGCTACAGGGTCTCATTATGCAACTGACTGGTAGTGATCCTCCTGTTTCCAGCCTCTGCAGTTACCGGTGCGCACCACCTTGTCTGGTCTTGGCGGCCGGTTCTTTGTACCCGGAGGCAGGGCCGGCTCCATGTGGCGCCAGGGATCCAACCCCGGACCCTGCACTTGCCTACTCAGGCGCTTAGTCCGCTGAGCTCTCGCACAGGCCCTTGACTGACTGACCGATCGAACGACCAACTGACAGACCGACTGACTGACACATGACCTCCCTGTGCACTTCGGTTGGTTTTGAACTCACAGTGTAGCCCTGGTTGGCCTAGATCTCACTCCCGTGCGAGTCTCCCACGTGCTGAGATTATAGGTATGCACCCTGACGCCCAGAAAAAAAACAAAAACACCACGCATTTCGTTAAAAAAAACGGGGAAGGCTCCTCCCCGGCCGGCGTCCCAGGTAGTGGGCGGAGCCTAGGGCTGAAGGGGGCAGGAACTGTGGGTAGTGGGTGGGGCCTCGGTGACAAGACGCATGCGGACGCCGGGGTTCACCAGAAAGTGTTAGGGATGTTGGCGCCTGCGGCGTACGTGGTAGCAGCGGTGCTACTCGTTGGCCTGATCCTCTTTCTGACTCGCAGCCGGGGCCGTCCGCCGCAAGGTAAGTGCCGCGAGGCTGGGCCAGCGAGGTGCAGTCCTCAGGCCTTCTGAGCCGCGGAAGGCCGGCGCGTCGCGGCTGGTGCGCATGCGTCTCAGGCCTGGGTGGGCCGGGTTTTGGGGCGAGCGCCAGGCCGCGGCGCCTGCGCCTGCGCCTGAGTCTGCGCTTTGTGGTGCTGGTTCCCGACCGTGGGCAATAACCCAGGCTTTGCGTCCGGTGGCCGTGTCTCTACACCGTTTTCTGTCACGAGGCGAGAGCCTTGCCCCTTCCTTCACCCCTTGGCACGCTAGATCCTGGCAGACGTGCTTTCCATAGGTCACTATCTGGGCTGTCCCCTACCATGCCCCGGGGGAGGCGGCAGTGTTTCCCAGGTTGGCTCTAGGCCTCCAGACCGGGGGTGCCAGGGAAGGGACATCTGAATGTTTTTTGCCCACTTTGCAGTTTTTTGGTCTCTCTCAGACGGGCTCGCTGTGCATTTCAGGCTGGCCTTGAACTCACTATTTTTTGTAGCCTAGCCTGGTCTTTAACTCGGAACGTCCTCTTGCCTCAGCCTCCCGAGTGGAGGGCTATGATTATGGGTGTCCATTATCCTGTTCGGCTTCTTGCCCACTTTTTAAAAAAGAAAACAAACACACAAAAAAACCATTTATTTATTTATTTATCTGCGGGACCAGGGTTCAAACTCACGACCTTGCACTTGCCAGGCAGGCACTTGTGTCACAGAGCCATCTCCCCAGCCTATTTATTTATTTATGTTATGGCAGACTTAACCTGCCCTGGGGGGTGGGGTTGGCGCAGACTATGTCGCCGGGGATATCGAACCTCGGTCCATGCACACTTGCCTAAGCTTGCCTAAGCAAGTGCTCCCCCCCCCCCCCCCGTCCTTTTGAGACAGTGTCTCGCTATGCAGTTGAGGCTGGTCCTGAGCTCACTTTTGTAGCCCAGGCTGGTCTCGAACTCGCACCAATCCTCCTGCCTCAGCCTCCCGAGTCCTGGGATTACAGGCGTGAGCCACCACGCCCGGCTTAAGCAAGTGCTTTAGACCGCTGAGCAATCTCGCCAGCCCAAAAATTTACTTATTTTTATTTATTTATTTAGCGGTACCAGGGATTGAACTCAGGATCCTGTGCTTGTTAGGCAAGCACTTATTCAACTGAGCTATCTCCCTGGCCCCTATGCCCACTTTGAACTGCAGGGAGCGTGAGGTGAAACTCAGAAGCCCCCCTCCCCTCCTCCAGGTCTAAACCCTCTAAACCCTGTTCTCCACCAGAAGGCCAAGTGATTAGCAGGGGTACCTGTCACTCCCTCTTTTCCATTTGTTGTCAGCGTAGGGGTTTGTGTGTCTCTGCCTCCCTGGGCCCATAAGTACTTCTGAGCACCTGCATGTTCAGAGGTGAGGCAGAGAGATGCTTAGGTAAGGTGAAGGGTGGGAGGGAATACCCAGCCCCTTACTTGAGAAAAGTGTGTTGTCTGTTTGGGGTGCTATATAAAATCATAGCAGGGGGCTGGTGAGATGGTTCAGCAGTCTAAAGTGCCTGCTTAGGAAAGTTTAGGCTATTGCAAGGACTGGGCAGGCTGAGCCAGCCATAATACTAAAAATAAAAATAAAAAATTATTTATTTATTTATTTTTTAAAAATAATTTATTTTCTTTATGTTATGGCTGGCTCAGCCTGCTCTGGGGGGAAGGGCTGGCGCAGCATGTGGTGCTGGGGATTGAACCTCGGTCCTTGTGGTTGCCTAAGCTTGCTTAAGAAGATGCTTTAGACCACTGAGCCATCTCACCAGCCCCCATAAAAAATTTAAAACCATGGCAAGTGGTGTTAAGCATGAAATAAATGTAGTCCTCCAGGGGTCATTCAGTGAGATCTGGAGACAGCAGGTTGGAAGTCTCCCAGCAGGTCAGCTTGAAAGGCGAGGCCATAGGGGGAGCGAACACTTTGACACATGACATGAGCTTGCTGCATTGGACTAAGATTTGGACCTGGGTTGGAAAAACCTTGAGAGTCAGACTGTGAAGTTAGGGCTTTGTGTTGTGGGCAGCACTAGTCTAGAAGGAGGTTAAACAGAGGAAGGAGAGGCTTCTGAGACACTGCTGCCCTAGCCATCAGGTGGGCTGAGCTGCCTGGCCGCATGTGTCGTGTTCTTCTCTTCCCAAAGCTGGTCAAGAGCTACCGCGCAATGAGGAGTTGCAAGCAGTAGCAGCCCGGGTGGGCCAGTCACGGCCCCTGGAGGCAGAGGAACAGAGACCTGGAGGCAGGCCCCGACGTCGGAGGGACCTGGGCAGCCGTCTACAGGCTCAGCGTCGAACACAGAGGGTGGTTTGGGCAGAAGTGGATGAGAATGAGGAAGAAACTGACATCCCAGGTGAAAGGGGACCAACATGGTGGGGAAGAAGGGTAGATTTAAGCGGGTAAATTAGCCCCAGAATTTCCTGGAGAGAAGCTAGGAGATGCTCAGTAGAGTGGGTGGAGACTTGGGACATGAACTTGGTCATATTGGTCAACATTCTATGGTCTGATCTCCATTCCATTTGGGTACTCCCTCTTTCTTCATCTTGGTTCTTGGCTCACCCCTGATATCCCAGCACCCTTCTTGGGGTGGGATCATTATAACTACCAGAAGAGTTTGGGGACAGTCATTCTGTTGACACAGAGACCTACAATGTCCCTTCTCTAGTACTTAACAGCTGTCTTGAACCTGAAGAGGGACCTTTGGGCCTTTCCAGAGGACCCTTGGGATTTTCTCCTTGAACTCCTTGGGTTAGCCCATTAGACATAAAAACAGGTCATTTGTGGTACCATCCCTCCTAGATCTAGAGTCACATGCCACATCTGTTCAGGCATCCATGGATCTTTTTTTTTTTTTTTTTCTTGTTTCAGAACCTTTGTTTATTCACTCATTTTTATGGCTGGCTCAGCCCGCCCCAAGGGCAGGGCCAGCGCAGCATGTGGTTCCAGGATCAAACCACGGTCCCTGAAGCTGCCCAAGCTTTTCCAAGCAGGCGCTTTAGACCACTGAGCCATCCCGTCAGGCCCCCCATGGATCTTTAACTTTCAGCTGGCCTTAGAGTAGTCCTGGCGCCCAAGGAACAGGATAATCTTAGTCAGAGGCTGAGCCTCAAATACTCAGCAACTCCCGAGTAGAGTAAGAACTGCAGATTTGAAACTGGCTAAATATTCCTGAGTAGCTGGGTATGGTGGTCCATGCCTGTAATCCCAGCAGTTCGGAGGCTGTGGCAGGAGGATCTGTGTGAGTTCAAGACCAGCCTGGGCTACAAAAGTGAGCTCAAGGTTAGTCTGAACTGCATAGCAAGACCCTGTCTCAAAAAGACAGACAGACAGACAGATATTCCTGAGTCATCCTTCCCTAGAGGTTTGACACAGATAAAAAACAGGAACCTCTGTAAGTCCCAACAACCCCAATTGTGTTCTCAGGCACTCATGTTGGCATCATGCTCCTACAACTCTGCAGTCTAAAGTCTTATCTGCTCTGTGCCCAAAGCCCCCAGAGCAGGGATGAGCTAGTACCATTTGAAGGTGAATGACAGAAGCTTCCCCTTGAGAGTGACAGTAGTTGAAATGCCTTTCTCTGACCATACATAGCTCAGGAAGAAGAAGGCATTGAGAAGCCAGTAGAAACTCACCCAACAGGAAAAATTGGAGCCAAGAAACTACGGAAACTAGAAGAGAAACAGGCGCGAAAAGCCCAGCGTGAGGTAAGCAAAAGGAGTGGGGTGTTGCACTGGGACACAGGAAAGGGCTCTATCTCCCATGTCCCTGGGGTGAACTCTTTAAGTATTTTTTTTTTTTTTGAGAATTTTTTAAAATTTTATTTATTTATTTTTTCTTGTTTCAGAACCTCTGTGTGTCTATTCACTCATTTTTATGGCCGGCTCAGCCTGCCCTGAGGGCAGGGCTGGCACAGCATGTGGTGCTGGGGATCATACCACGGTCCCTGAAGCCACCCAAGCTTTCCCAAGCAGGCGCTTTAGACCACTGAGCCATCCCGCCAGGCCCCCCTGGGTGAACTCTTTTCTTCACTCTTTATACTGAACTAGTGTTTGCTGCTTACCTGGCTGTCTCCTGCATCCTTCATCTATATCCTGGTCCAGCCATCGCCTTCCCTGGCCTGTCTGGGTGGTGGGCACCATGTAGCTGGGTAAGACACATGGGTTGACAAAGGCCTCTCTCTAGGCAGAGGAGGCTGAGCGAGAGGAGCGAAGGCGCCTGGAGTCCCAGTGGGAGGCAGACTCTAAGAAGGAAGAAGAGCGGCTCCGCCTGGAAGAGGAAAAGAAGGTGAGGCTAACCATGATGCTGTCTTCTGACCCCCAGCTAGCCAGCCTTGCTCATGTGCAGCTCCCTAATATCTTTGTTTTAGAAGAAGGGTGAAAATCCAGGCCGTGTTTTCTTTTTCTCTTTTTTTGAGACAACATCTCACTATGTAGTTTGGGCTGGCCTTGTGTTCACTTTTGTGGCCCTCCAAGCTGGTCCTGAACTTGCAGAGATCCTCTAAGTGTTGGGATTACAAGTATGCACTACCGTGCTTGATTCTGGGGTGCACAGTGCGTTCCCACCTCCAGGGCTGAGACTGCATAGCATGTGGGGCCAGGGATCAAACTTGGGTCCTTGTGCTTATCAGGTAGGTGTTTATGCCTCTGAGCTATCTTTCTGACCCCAGGCTGTGTTTTCTCTGGTCTCTGAATGCTATATCATTATTATTATTATTATTATTATTATTATTATTATTATTGTTTTGGTACTGGGGATTGAACCTCAGGACCTTATGCTTACCAGGCAGGCACTTAAGCTGCTGAGCTATCTCCCTGGCCCTCCTCCTTTGTGAATGCTAAATATGGCTATGGAAGCTGTTACTGCTAAGCAGAACCTGATCTAGGACTTCTAGTGCACATGATTTATGTATGGAGTGTGCCTGGAATATTTGAGGTGGCCAAAGCAGAATAAGCAAGAAAGAGGAGACAACCAGAGAGATAAGGAGGTTCCAGATCATGGAGCCTTTGCGACTGTTAAACAATGTAGAAAAGGATGGTTGGTCCAGGGCTGGGATATAGCACTGTAGTAGAGGGCTTACCTAGTGTGCCTAATGCCCTGGGTTTGACCCTTATCGTGAAGAAGAAAAAAAAAAAAAAAAAAAAAATCAAACCAAAAGCATATGGGATAGGCATTAGGCTTTCCCCAGTCATCATCCATCATTGAGGGGCCTGGCATAGGGTAGTAGTAGCTCAGGGGATGGGAGCCCCTGCAGTTAATGTTGATTAATGAACATTTGTTTGCCAGGTGTTTGTTTTGTTCTGAGAACCAAGTTCCCAACAAAGGGAACAAAGATTTGGAGTACATAGACTGTTAGCCTAGACTGACCCAGCTAGCCTTGACTAGTGCTCTTGTCTCAGTACCCTGGATGGCAGGAAACCTGTCAGTGGGCTGCAAATGGGCCACACAGTGGTGTGAATGTGGCGGGAAACTTTTTTTTTTGTCTTTTTGAGACAGGATCTCGCTATGCAGTTGAGGCTGGCCTTGAGCCCCCTTTTTTTAAAATTTTAATTTATTTATTTACTTATTTTTCTTGTTTCAGAACCCGTTTTGTTTATTCACTCATTTTCATGGCCGGCTCAACCCACCCTGAGGGCAGGGCTGGCACAGCATGTGGTGCCGGGGATCGAACCTCGGTCCCTGAAGCCGCCCAAGCTTCCCCAAGCAGGCGTTTTAGACCACAGAGCCATCCCGCCAGGCCCTGAGCTCACTTTTGTAGCCCAGGCTGGTCTCAAACTCGCACCGATCCTCCTGCCTCAGCCTCCCGAATGCTGGGATTACAGGTGTGCGCCACCACGCCCAGCTTTAGCTTCATATTTTAAAGAATTTGTCTGAATGCCTATGAATACATGTTTTGAGGAGGGACTCTAGTCCTAGGTTGTGGTGCACAGTGTCTGTGAAGTTAGAGTAGCTGGTTGCAGGGAAATCTCACTTCTGACCAGGACAGTGTGTCACGTGGCTGTGTGATCCACTGGTCCAGGGATCCAGCAGAAGAGCTGGACATGGGGAACAGATCACAGTTTCTGTCTGGTGCCTGTGACATGGCCTGGCCAGTGAGTCATGTGAGCAATAGTGTTTGGGAGGAGGTACTCTGGTGGGGACACAACTGTGACAGTTCTTGGTGTGGAAATTGTTGTGATGGGCTAGGCAGAGTGCCCCAGAGGGTGTGGGGCAAAGAGCAGGAACAAAACTGAGTGTTGGAGGAGGTAGAAAAGGAGGAAGTCTAGAAAAGGTGGGATATGGAAGCCAAGGAAGCAAAGGGGATGGTGGGCTGTGCTCATCACAGTGAGGACAGGGATATGAGACCTCACAGCCATTGGTTTTGTGACATGGTAGCATGGGTTAGGCCAGAGCAGATGTTTTCGTAGAGCTGGGTACACAGAAGCCAGATTGGAGTGGGCTGGCTGGGTGCATGGGTGAGTAGGAAATGGAATCTGGTGTTTGTTCATGATTGGTAGGGAGATGATTGGGTTGTGGCAAGGCTTTCAAGATATTTTTACCAAGTAGTTGTCCTGAGGAAGGCAGGCAGTAGGCAGGAGCTGGGCTGCATTTGTCTGGGTGGTTATGGGGATGATCGGGGTGTCTGCTTGTTTAGCTTGGGATTCAGGGAATGAGAGGGGTGGGCTTTTTTGCTTGTTTGTTTTGTTTTGTCTTTTTGAGACAGGGTCTTGCTGTGCAGTTCAGGCTGGCCTTGAGCTCACTTTTATAGCCCAGGCTGGTCTAGAAATCACACCAATCCTCCAGGCTCAGCCTGCCAAGTACTGGGATTATAGGCATGTGCCACCATGCCTGGCTGCATGGGATGAGAGTTTTGAAGGAGCTGTGCCCCTAAGAAAGCAGGGAAACAGGGGCTGTAACAACTATGGGTGGGTGGGCAATCAGTGCCAATGACTTGCATACCTGACTCTTGCTCTTTGTGTCCGCAGGAGGAGGAAGAAAGAAAGGCCCGGGAGGAGCAGGCCCGGCGCGAGCATGAGGAGTACCTGAAACTGAAGGAGGCCTTTGTGGTAGAGGAGGAGGGTGTGGGTGAGACCATGACTGAGGAGCAGGTAGGCCATTGTTCCTGGGAAGCCAGTGAAACATAGGCAACATGTATTAGGCCTAAATCTGCCCCATCCCAGACACCCCTGGCCAGGCACTAAGAGATGTGTAGGTATTTGTACTGGCAGAGCCTAGTAGCTGGAGCTTTGTTCTTAGAACACTCACCCCTGACCCTTAGAGGCTATGCTTGTGCTGTAGGCAGGGCTTGTGTGGGCACACAATGATCCTAGGCATGAACTCCTGTGGCCTCTACCAGGGAGATGCTCATTCTGATTTCTCTATTCCTCTAGTCCCACAATTTCCTGACAGAGTTTATCAACTACATTAAGGTAAGAGGCTCAGAAGAGCACAGTGTCAGTTCTTGCTGTGTGTGTTGGGAGGGTGCACATGTGTTCGTTGGGCTGGTGGGCCAGGTCCTGGCCCAGGGCACCCCTTCTCCATGGACAGGAGAGGTGAATAAGGACCTGGATCTTTGTGGGAGGTGATAACTTCCTCACACACAGGCTTTGACAGTTCCCCTGCTCTTCAGACCCCACGCTCAATGAGTCACTGTTTTTGAGTCTCTCCACGTGTGTTTTCTGTCAGTTCTGTCACAGTGAGGCTCTACTAAGTTGAAATAAGCATCCCCTACCACATACTCTTGACTGAAAACTTGGGTCTTCCAGGGGACCAAGATGGTGTGGCAATGTGTCTCTTCTGGTCATAGCAGCTGCACAGGCCACTCTGATACTTCTCTGGATTGCATAAGCCCATCCTGATCTGTTCTGCTGCTAAGCAACTTCTCTCCCGCAAAAGCTATGGTGAGGGGAGAGGTTTTTGAGTGTAGCTTAGAGGCGCAGAGGCGGCTGAGGGAAGGAGTGCAGAGGGAGTGGGGGCGATGGTGGGGGTGGCACCAGGGGCTGCCAAAGAACAAGGGCTTGCGTAATCCACTCCTACCTCTTCTGAAAGAGAGTAGGGTATAGATACCTTCCAGCAGGGCTGGGCTCATGTCATAGCTAGGGGCCTGCAGTCCCAAAGAGGGAGAAATACTGGCAACTGCCAGGGTGTCTGGTTCCTCCTTGCTGTGAGGGTCTGCTCCCTAAGCAGATGCCTCTCACTGTCCTGCTGTTTGAAGCTTGTTGTTATCCCTGCTCAGTGGGGAGTAACATGGTCCTGAAGTACCTCATCCAAGAACACTTTCCAGCTGGGTTTAGAGTCCCCCTCTTTCTACAGGGACCAAGTCCCTAGGCTTTCCTTTTGGTGACTCCCTGGAAATTCCATTCACGAGATCTCCAGCCCATGCTGGCTGACTGCTGAAACTACTGTCTTCAGGAAGAAGGGCTTCTGAAGTTTAGTTCCCTGTCTTTTTCTCCTCACTCCAAGAGGACAGGCCCTTTCAACTTAAGTTTATAAAACCAGAGGAAGGGTTCTCAATGCTGCATAGTTCTTGTGAGATACAGGGATAGCTTGATCTTGTTGATCCTCTGCTTGCTTTGTTTTGTTGAGACAGGGTCCTGTTATGTAATTCAGTCTGACCTTGAACTCAGAGTCCAACTGGCCTTGAACTGGTGGTAGTCCTTCTGCCTTAGTGTCCTGAGAGCTGGGATTGTAAGTGTATGCCACCATGCTTAGCTGGTCCTCTGCTTTCTGATCTGGGCTGTTTGTTTGTTCATTTTTTTTCAAACACACTTTGAGTACAACACACCTCAAGTTAGATTGGTGGGGACTACATGGTTGACTTTGTGATCCTGCTCTGAGGTATCACCAAGAACCCAGTGTCTATTCCCTATTTTGTAGGTAAAGGCCAGCTGGCCTTGTGCTTGCTCACTTCCTTGCCTAACTGTGTCTCACTGTTTGCACAATATAGTTTGGCACTTCAAAAAGTCACATGCCATCTGCAGCTAGGGAGGTGTGATAGTGTCACTTAGCCCTCAGTTCATTTGCTGTGAGAATTCATGGAAGCACAAAGGCCTGCCTTCTCTCCAGTCACACGCTGTGTGTGAGGGAGGCAGGGGAGGATGCATGCAGAGTTCTCATGGTAAAGCCTCTGCTGCACCACGGGAACTGAGGATGTGAGGGCATCACGTGGAACACAGCACAGACTCCCATGTGGAAGACACTTGGAGTGGTAACAATGGTTATTTTAAGGGTGCCTAGGTGTCTCAGACAGTATGAGGAGAATGGGAAAAGGAAGTTGGATATGACAGGGTCCAGGCTGAGGGTAGTTGGGGGCAGGAGTAATTCCCATTGGCTTCACTCTAATGGTTCAGTTTGCTGGAATTTGTTGATCTTTTCATGTGCTTTCTCTCACAAGTCAGGCTGTGAGTTGAGGGTAGGAGCTGTGTTTTATCACTGTGTCTCTTGCACTGCCTCAGCCTTGTATTAAGAGGTCCTCAGCAAACTTTGGTGATAGGTTGTATTTTGAGGGCTTTTTTTTTTAGTATTGGGGATTGAACCCAGAGCCTTTGCACTGAACTATATCTCATCTCCAGCCCCATTTTAGAGAACTAGTAAGATAGGGTTTTTTTGGAGGACCAGGGTTCAAACTCATGACCTTACACTTGCCAGGCAGGCACCTGTGCCTCAGAGCTACCTCTCTCACCCCCAGCCCTGTTTTATTTTTTGAGACATAGTCTCATTCAGTCACTAAGTCGCCCAGGGCCCTGGGCTCAAACCTGTGATCTACTTCAGTCTCCTAGAGTGCTGGAGTGCTGGGATTTCCGGTGTCACTGTCTCTGGCTTGGTGAATGGCCTTGACATGCTACACAAGTGCTGTACCACTTGGCCAAATCCCCAATCCTAGGTGACAGTTTTTAAAATAGTGGGGTTTGGGGCTGGGGAGATAGCTCTGTGGCACAAGTGCCTGCCTGGCAAGTGCAAGGTTGTGAATTCAAACCCCGGTCCTGAAAAAAAAAAAAAATAGTGGGGTTTTCAGGGCCAGCAGGATAGCTTAGTGGTCTAAAACACCTGCTTATGCAAGCTTAGACAACTGCAGGGACTGTGGTTCAATCCTGGCACCATATACTGCACCAGCCCCACCCCTATAGCAGGCAGAGGTGGCCATAACATACATACATACGTACATGCATGCATACATAAAGCTTAAAATAGTGAGGGGTTTTGGCTATGCTGGGGATTGAACCCAGGGCCTTGCATAAACCAGTCTGCCACTAAGCTACATCACCATCCCTTTTCAATTTTTATTTATTTATTTTTGGTACTAGGAATTGAACTCATGACCTCCCACTTGCCAGATAAGCACTGTGTGCCACTCAGCTATATCCCTGGCTTAAATTTTGTTTTGAAATTGCGTCTCACTATATTGTCTTAGGTGGCCTTGAACTTGGGATCTTCCTGTCTCAGCCACCAGAGTATCTGGGTTTATTGATGTAGGCAAGCATGCCCAGCAAAAAAATAACTTTAAATAGAACAGGTCAGATAACAATGCAGACATCAGAAGGCATCCATGTGGGAGGTATCTGCCCAAGCTCAGTCTCTCCCTTTTCCTCCCTCTCCATTGTAGCAGTCCAAGGTTGTGCTTTTGGAAGATTTGGCTTCCCAGGTGGGCTTGCGGACTCAGGTAAGCACTGGAAGGTGTCTGTGTGGTCAGCAGGATTGGCCTAGCCTAAAGATGGAGACTCCTGATGCTCCTTTAATCTACCCTTAGCCAAGAGTGAATAGAGTGTAGGTGTCTCTTGGCACTTTTGGAATCTTGTATTTCTGCTAGATGGAAGAACAAGTAGAAAGAAAAAGAAAAAATCCATCCCTGCACCAGCTCCTGTGACCAAAACAGCCCAAATTCAGTTACCTTGACAACTCTTTTGTATACAGGCTGCTGTGTGGCCACATGGCTCCACTGCTCTACTCCTTCCTGAAAGAGAGCCTCAGTTGGGGTCTTGCAGAGCCCAGAACAAGGCCTCTGTAGACAA
The DNA here is from genome assembly GCA_004027025.1 of Myocastor coypus. Lineage (NCBI taxonomy): Eukaryota > Metazoa > Chordata > Mammalia > Rodentia > Myocastoridae > Myocastor > Myocastor coypus. Next base: position 5,510 of record PVJA010039522.1, on the reverse strand, counting down.
GCACCAGAGTCACTGTGGGGCAATGTTGAGAATAAGAAGGAATTTGTTGTCTGTGGTGGGAACAAAACTACAGGCGAGGACAACAGCACCTGTCTCTAATTGTTCTTACAGGACACCATAAATCGCATCCAGGACCTGCTGGCTGACGGGACTCTAACAGGTGAGAGAATAAGAATTAATCATACAGGCCCTGCTGGCATGGTGGTGCACACTTGAAATCTCAGCACTCAGGAAGCTGAGACAAAGGGAATTTTGCAAGTTCAAGACCAGCCTGGAAGCCTGGTGTGGTGGCGCACACCTATAATCCCAGCATTTGGGAGGCTGAGGCAGGAGGATTGGTGTGAGTTTGAGACCAGCCTGAGCTACAAAAGTGAGCTCAAGGCCAGCCTGAACTGCATAGTGAGACTCTGTCTCAAAAAGACAAAAAAAAAAAAGACCAGCCCAGCTACAAAGTGAGCTCAAGGAAACCTGAACTGCAAAGGGAAACCCTGGGTGCAGAAAGGATATACAGCAAGGTGTACTAAGTATTTGTTCACAGTTAAAAGGAGGATGTGCTGAGCAGTGTCAAACTGACTGATGTTCATAAGGACAGGCCAGGAAGCCTGACTTATCTACTTGGATGAGAGGCAGCCAGCAAAGGCTAGGCCACATGGGGAAGGCCCAAAATGGCTTAGCCCTCCAACTGCATGTCTCCACAGGTGTGATTGACGACCGGGGCAAGTTCATCTACATAACCCCAGAGGAACTGGCTGCTGTGGCCAACTTCATCCGACAGCGGGGCCGAGTGTCCATCACTGAGCTTGCCCAGGCCAGCAATTCCCTCATCGCCTGGGATCGGGAACCCCTACCCCAGACCCCAGCCTGACCCCAGCCTTTCCTTCTTGGACTCATTGCTGGTGTGGTGTACTTGGGCATATATGTTTATCCCTTCCCACCATGCTGGGGCAATGATGAAATGTGGCTAGGCAGTTTCAGATTAAAGGCCTGTGAGCACTACTGAGCTTGGTCTGACTTGGTGTGGTGGATGGCTTAGCCTGAGATCTCAGATGAACAGGTGAGATCTAGGCATCAGAGTAGAGCTAAGAGATGAGGAGGGTCCTTTGTAAGTTGGCAGAAGTCCCATTCTCATAATTTGTTTAAGAAAAAAAACCCAAAAAACCCAACCTGTTCTGCACTTACCATGTTTTTTGTGCCTTGTAAGTCCATCCCCCCAAAGTATAAATGAGCTTTGTTTCCTTTGGGAGAGTTTGTTTGTTTGTTTAAAGGCTGGGTCTCTATAGTACTTTTATAATTCAGACTAGCCTTGAACTCATGGCAGTCCTCCTGACTAAACCTCCTGAGTGCTGGAACTATAGGCATGTACCACCATGCCCAGCTGGGGAGAACTCATAGACTGCACCATCCTTTGCTATGCACAGAAGTCTCATGAGTCAGGAGCTCTAGGTAGGGCTGAGAGCCATGGAGAAAAGAGTTAATGAGAGGTACCAACTGTAGAGTCTTAGGGAGCAGCAGCCTTTAAGGGGGTTAGGAATCAGTGAAGGAGAAAAGTCGGCCGGCTGCCTGTGGGGAGGTAGAGGAGGAGAAAAGCCTACTTCAGCTGAATGTAGTTGTGCAGTTGAAGGACATTGTTCGTGTGTCCTGTCATGAGTTCAGCTCTCTAGCCTTGACAAACATCTTAAATGGTGTGGGTGATCCACCCACTGGTGGCTATGAGGACCATATGCTCAGGAGTGGGTGTGATGGAAAATGTGTGTCTCCTGTAGAGTCGATCACTGTGCTTCCTGTGGGCTGTTGATGGCATGTACATCCTGCTGAGTGAAGCACATTTTTAAATATGTATTTTTTTGTGCGAGATGACCCCAAAACACAAACCACCTACTTTCTTTGGTGTCTGGAGGAGGAGATATTCCTGTCTAGGAGGAAACTGGACAGGTGATGTCAGTGTCTAGAATCTTATAGAGGTGTTGTCAAGAATTTTGACTTTTCTCTAAAAAAAAAAGAAAAAAAAAAAAAAATATATATATATATATATATATATATATATATATATATATATATATTTGTTACAGGGTTTCATTACACAGCTTGGACTCACAGTGATCATCCTGTTTTCAACCTCCCCAGCACTGGGATTACAGCTGTGTGCCATCATGTGGCTCAGCACCTAGGGGCAGGGCTGGCACCACTTGTGCTAGGGATTGAACCCTCCTCACTGTGCTTGCCTAAGCAGGTGTTTAGTCTGCTGAAGTATCTTTCCAGCCCTACTTTTGTGCAATAAGCATGAAACAAACTCCAAGTGAGATGTGACTGCTAATTCTAGCAACAGCAACCACCTCAGTTAGTGTGTGAAGGGCTGTGTGCATTGTTTGGATGACCATCTGGAGTAGCAGGTGAGGGAAGAAACAGACATAAAATGACAGTATGGGGCAGGAACATAAAATTACAAAGGGGAAGTAGAAATAACTTATAGTTAGACGAGTATTTCTCAGCCCTGGTTATTCATTACAGTCACCTGGGGAGTTTTCCATAGTCTCATGCCAGCTCCACACAGGATCAATTAAATCCAAATCTCTAGGGATAGGATCAGAACAAATCAGTAGGAGATTGTAGAGGGCAGCCAAGGTTGAGAGCCCAGGAACAAAAAGTGGAGAGGCAGGTGATAAAGCTATTAGTATTAAGATCCCCAGCAGAAGGGGCTTCTCACAGAGCAGACAGCAGCCCCAGGAACTCCTTCCTCTTCAGTTATCCTCCCCAACCACATTCAGGTAGCATGATACCTAACACAGCCCCAGACCCAATATCCCACCTTCAGGATTGCTTCCAAGTGTCTGCCACCGAGCCACAACTCAGCTAGAAATTACTTTAAATGCTTATATACCTTAAAAAGTAAACAGTATTATGATTATGCTACTGATTTGCACATTTATTTATTTGTTTGTTTGTTTATTTATTTATTTATTTTTGTGGGGCCAGGGATTGAACTCAGGACCTTGCACTTGCCAGGCAAGCACTTCTATTTTAACTTTTTTTTGTGTGTGTGTCTTTTTAAAAAAATTTTATTTATTTATTTTTTTCTTGTTTCAGAACCTTTGTTTGTTTATTCACTCATTTTTATGGCTGGCTCAGCCCGCCCCCAGGGCAGGGCTGGCGCAGCATGTGGTGCCGGGGATCGAACCGCGGTCCCTGAAGCCGCCCAAGCTTTCCCAAGCAGGCGCTTTAGACCACTGAGCCATCCCGCCGGGCCACTTTTTTTTGTCTTTTTGAGACAGGGTCTCGCTATGCAGTTTAGGCTGGCCTTGAGCTCACTTTTGTAGTCCAGGCTGGTCTCGAACTCGCACCAGTCCTCCTGCCTCAGCCTCCCGAGTGCTGGGATTATAGGCGTGCACCACCATGCCCGGCTATTTTTTTTTTTTTTTTTTTTTTTTGTGGGACCAGGGTTCGAACTCATGACCTTGCACTTGCCCAGCAGGCACTTGTGCCTCGGAGCTATCTCCCCAGCCCCAATGCCCGGCTATTTTAACTTTTATTCCTTTCTGTTTTTGTAGATTTTATTTTTGTTTTTGTTTTTGTTTTTGTTTTGATGCTTAGAAACAAAGTCTCACTATGTTGTTCACACTGGCCTCAAACTCACAGCAGTCCTCCTGCCTCAGCATCCTGAGTGCTGGGATTATAGGTGTGTACCACCTCACCCAGTTTTTTATTCCTTTCTGAGGAAACAGTTTTCATTTATCTTGGAGCACCATGGTTGCTATCTGAGGTTGCTAATGATAAAGTTGCTGACAGGTAAGACCAGGGACCCTCCTTCACTGTGGTCCTGCCTGAACACTTTAAACCTGTAAGTGGCCCCTTTTTCAGAGTAGAATTTCTCTTCATCATGTTGAGTCCAACCAGGTAAGTTCTGGTTTTTATGATTCTCCAGTAGTGCTACTGAAGACCCTCTTCACTGTCCAGCCCAACATAGGTCTATTTTGACCTTTATGAGCTGTTACTGACAAGCCTCATGGTTAGAAAGCTGTGTAATTAAGCAGCTTGTCTTTTCAGAAAGGCAATTTAGGAAATTAACCATTAGTTGAAAATTACTAAAACTAGGTAGTGGATACATGGTAGTTTTTCAACATGCTTTAAAAAATTCCACGTTAGGGGCTGGGGAGATAGCTCTGTGGCACAAGTGCCTGCCTGGCAAGTGCAAGGTCATGATTTCAAACCCCAATCCCACTAAAAAAAAAAAAAAAAAAAAGATTCAGTCCCCAAAAATAAATAAAATAAAAAATTCCCCATTAAAAAAGTTTAAAACTGCCGGGTGTGGTGGCTCACGCCTGTAATCCCAGCATTTGGGAGGCTGAGGCAGGAGGATCAGTGAGTTCGAGACCAGCGTGGGCTACAAAAGTGAGTTCAAGGCCAGCCTGAACTGCATAGGGAGACCCTGTCTCAAAAAGGCAAAAAATAAATAAATAAATTAATTAATTAATTAATTAAATTAAAAAGTTTAAAATTAACACATTGAGAGCTGGGGATATAGCTCAGTGGCATAAGTCCAAGGCCCTGAGTTTGATTCCTGGTACCTAAAAATAAAATTAATACGTTGAGGGGCCCAGCGGGATGGCTCAGTGGTCTAAAGCGCCCTCAGGGCAGGCTGAGCCAGCCATAAAAATGAGTGAATAAACAAATAAGGGTTCTGAAACAAGGGAAAAAAAATTAATACGTTGAGCTGTTCATGGCCTTCGTTTCTGCTAAGCCTCAGAACACAGGCTAAAAAAAGAAAAGAAAACAGGCTAAAATAGCCAAACTCTAGGAAGACACCAATGGTCTCTACATTCAGTGATAGTTGAGTGACTCCTCTGGCTGCCACAGTGAGACTGGTGCAAGTAAGTTGGATCTAAGGCCCTGCCTGGGTGAGTGGAATGCTCAGGTAGGAACAGGGAAGACTGACAAATGAGAGCCAGAGGTGGGAAGGGCGATGAATGCTGAGTCTGTAGTTTGGGCTATTTTTGGTGGTTTGGGAAAGGGAGAATGTTTAGTCAATTAGTATTTTGAATCAGTAATTCTCTCTCTCTCTCTCTCCTCCCTCTCCCTGTCTGTCATCTTCTTTTGAGACAGGGTCGTACTATGTAGTTCAGGCTGGCCTTGAGCTCACTTCTGTAACCCAGGCTGGTCTCCACACACTGATCCTCCTGCCTCAGCCTTTCTCTGTCTTTTTGAGATAATCTCAATGTGTAATTCAGGCTGGCCTCAAATTCACTGTGTACCCCAGAGCTGGCCTCAAAAATTATGGTGATCCTCTTGCTTTAGCTTCCAGAATTCTGGGATTAGAGGTGTGCACTGTCACACATAGTAATTTTCCTTCACTTTTATGGTTGTGTCTCAAACTCATTACCCTTGCTCCTTTTTTTTGTTAATCTTCCTGCCTCAGCCTGAGGTGCTGGATTTATGGGAGTTTGACACATCGCACCCTGCTCTCCCTATTTTTTTATTTTTTATTTTTTATTTTTTATTTATTTTTTTTTTTTTTT
>PVJA010039521.1:0-19101 GCA_004027025.1 Myocastor coypus | reverse complement strand
TTCTTCTTCTTCTTCTTCTTCTTCTTCTTCTTCTTCTTCTTCTTCTTCTTCTTCTTCTTCTTCTTCTTCTTCTTCTTGTACAGAAGGGTCTACAGGTTCATGCCACCATGCCCCGACTCAACTGCTGTCTCAGCGTGCCCCAGGGGCGGGACTGGTACAGCAGTCCTGGGGATTGAACCCTGGCCCCTGCACCTGCTTGCAGGCTCTTTAGTCTGCTGAGCTATGAGGTTAGCCCCATGTTTCTGGTACCTTTACAAAATTGTGCAACTAGTGGTATCTAATCCCAAAATATTTCCATCACTCTAAATAAGAAATCTCCTACTCATAAGCGGTCACTACAGAGCAGTGACTAAACGGTATTTTTCATTGTATTTGCTTATTTTGGATATGGGGAAAAGGAGAAAAGAATCAAAAAAGCATATTTGATCAATTTTATATACTTATATCTGCTCGTATGAATAACTACCTTGACAATGACAATATGCAACATAAAAACCATTGCTAATTTCCCTTCATCTTGTTTTGAAATTCTGTATCATTTGTATTTGCCTCAAAATAAAAAAGTAGAATTCTATATATGTGGCAGATTGTGTTTCATTTTTTTTCACTTAGCATGTTTTCAAGCTTCATACATGTTATAACATGTATCAATACTACTTTTTGTGGCAGAAAAACCCCACTGTTTATGTATCCATCAGTTGGATGTGATCATTAATCTTGACCATCGCCCTGATTAATTGACAGGCTCCTAGATGATGATTGAACAGTGAGGGTGCTAACCTTCAAATGCATTAGCTCACTGATGTGTTCATAGCTGAATGGGCTATTAGGAAGTGGAGCCTGGTAGAGAAACCCCAGAGGTATACCTACCTAGGAAGGAATATCTATCTATCTATCTATCTATCTATCTATCTATCTATCTATCTTCTGTCTTTATCCATTCTCCGCTCTCCATATATTCCTCTACAATGTTCTGACTAAATATGAACTTTGATATTCAGAGTGATTTTAGAGTAACACCATTTTAATGATGAGTTTTCGGAGTTGTTGAGGATTTCTATGAGCTCTCTCTTTCTCTCTCTCTCCCTCTTTCATCCAACTGAGACGTTCCAAAGAAGGTATTTGTGCCACTGAACTATCACTGGCATCCTAGAATTTCTCTTGAGTCTTACTAAGTTTGAAGATGCTAAGAACCATTTCCATCAGTAAAGGAAATATTAATTGCGTCTCTAATGTTTTATCTGTTATTTTTCTATTCTCAAATTTTAAAGAAAGAAAATATTGGAAAGTATTGATACTGAATGACACAGTTAGGCAATGGAATTGTGCAAAACACCTCCTTGCATATTTTAAATAACTAACAGGGAGATAAGGACTCTGTACGTGTTTTTTTTGTTTGTTTTTGTTTTTTTTTTAATGTGACTGGGGTTCAAACTCACAACTTTATGCCTGCCAAGCAGGCACTTGTACCATGGAGCTATCTCCCCAGCCCCTGCACATGTGTTACTTTCAAACATTTTGGAAAACTAATGAATAGAATTATACTGTGTAGCTACTCCTAATCTCACTGGTCAAAGTGATGAAAGATAAAGTTAAATTCAGGAATTTGTATTTCTAACTCAAGTGCCATATGAATGATGTAAAAGCTTCTTTGTACCTCAAGGAAGATTCTTCTCTCCTATAACCACAGGGCTAACATTACTGAAAATTAAATGCAGAAGCTCATCCTATAGCTGACGGAATTACAGCCAACCTCACAGAATGTTGACTATTAAGGTAAGGGAATTGATTCAGAATAATCAGATCATTTAAGCTGAAATGGGGACATGGAGGAAGTCCTTCATGCCACTGGGGATATTTTCTCTGAATTCCAATGAGTCTTTTTTTGCCAGCAGATGCAGTCTCCCCACTTTGACTCTTAGTGGCTTTCCAATGAATTCTCCAACTCAACCCAAGAGGAATAAGCCTGCATCGCTGAAGCTGACAGCAGTGACTTCCTTGGAGATGATTTGCCTACAAGACAACACTGATTGTTCTTAATGTCATCCCTCATTACCACTCTCTATTTCGTTACCTGTAGCAGTAAAGTGCCAGCAGCTCCTGAAGGTGAAGTATATAGTGGGGACCCAGGAGAATGTGTACTACATTACTAAATAACTGTTCATGTGTTCTAATGTATATAGAGATAAATTTGAGGAGTATACATGGAGTGATGCTAGAAAGAAAATAAAGCTGGATTAGGCTGAAATATACATCAATTCAACAATCAGAAGGCTAGCATTTAATGTTGCAACTTGCAGTTAGGAAGGACTCTAACCACATGTCTGTTTGGTTGCTTGAAACATAAACTAAAAGGAGGTCCACAGTGAATGAATTAGTAATTCCAGACCTGTCTTGGTTAATGTAAGTCAAATAACTGAGGAGCTTTAGAAGATGAAATGCCACAGTGAGTTTGTCACATCTTCAAAAGTTTCAAGCACAGATTGGTCACTTCACTCCTGAGAGAAGTTTGTGAGAAGATAGATAGAATTGAAGAGCTCAGTATTCGCTCTTCTGTGCAGGCTAAGACCTAAAGTGAAGACTGCAATCACTTAATTTGTTCATGAGTTATTTATATGCAAATTATTACATCTCAGGCATCAGAAGTCAGATGGTACTACTCAGTTGTCAGAGGCAAAGTGCAGGTGACTAATAAGCAGCAGAGTGAAGGAAGCAGTCAGCATATTTCCAGTATGCATGGAACTATTGCATTGCATAGTTTATCATGATTCTTTGTGGTTTTAGTACAGAGTCTACAGGGTCTAACTACACAGATTGGACTCCTAGTGATCTTCCTGTTTTTCACCTCCCAAGCACTGGGATTACAGGTATGTGCCACCACACACAGTCTCAGTTGCTGTCTCAGCATGCCCTGGGGACTGGGCCAGCATGATATGCAGGGGATTGAACCCCAGTACTTGTGACAGCCTAAGCAGGTGCTTTTATCTGCTGAGCATCTGACTGGTCCGAATCATGGTATTTGTAGAAGTAAAATAGATAATAACCTATGTTGAACAGAAAATTGGAGACACCACTGAATTAAAGGATGTTACAGCACAGGTGCTCTTATGTCCTGAGTCCTCACTGATAAGAAGGTGACTAAAATCTAGCACAGCTTACATAAGAAAAAAAAGTTCTAAATCAAACAAAAAGGGGCCCGGCGGGATGGCTCAGTGGTCTAAAGCGCCTGCTTGGGAAGGTTTGGGCGGCTGCAGGGACCACAGTTTGATCCCCAGAACCACATGCTGCACCAGCCCTGCCCTTGGGGCGGGCTGAGCCAGCCATAAAAATGAGTGAATAAACAAATAAAGGTTCTGAAACAAGAAATAAATAAATAAATAAATAAATAAATAAATAAATAAATAAAATCCAACAAAACATTTGAAACTGAATTATAAAAATAGAAAGTCATGGCCAGTCAATCAATTTCTATAAGTCAGCCAGTTCATAGACCCATAACTCTTTAGATGAATGAGAGGCTAGATCCAGTTAAGGAAGGCTCTCTGTACTCTCTCATGAATTTATATCATTAATGTATCTTTCAGCCAGGAAAGCTTAGGAGTTTTATTAGTTTTACTGCTGCAACAGAATGCCACAGATAGGTAATTTATTAAGATTAAAGATTCAGGGCCTGGAAGGATGGCTCAGTGGTCTAAAGCACCTGCTTAGGAAAGCTTGCGTGGCTGTAGGGACCACGGTTCGATCCCCAGCACCACATGCTGCGCCAGCTCTGCCCTCAGGGTGGGCTGAGCCGGCCATAAAAATGAGTGAATAAACAAACAAAAGTTCTGAAACAAGAAAAAAAATAAAATAATTTTTTAAAAAAAGATTAAAGATTCATTTTTTGAATTCTTGAGGCTGGAAATCCAAAAGCATACCAGCCCCTGGTGAGGGCCTTCATCCTTTGTCATAACATAGCAGAAAGTCAAATGAGCATGTGCAAGACAGAGAGCGGGTGGGCGCTCCAGAATACACTGTACAAGATATGCCACTTTTATAACAAAAGCATTCACATGATAATAATGTACATTCATTAATGAAAGTAAAGCCCTATTAACTTTGACAGCTCTTATATACTTCACCTTCCAACACTGTCACAATAATTAAATTTCAACATGGGTTTTGAATCGGACCTTCAAACCAAGAGAATCCCAAGGAATCTGCAGCTTTTTACCAGGGCACCTGTATATTGACAGAAAATGAGATAATGTGATATTCTGGGAATTACAAGGCACTGACTCTGAACTGACACTGATTGTAGAAGAGCTAAACTATCATTGTGGCTCAACAGTAAAAGTAGAGGGTTATGGCAGTTCGGTGATCAACTTGGCATTATTTCAAGTCTATCTAAAACCATCAGTTCCCTGAACCCATCCTGTTGTAGTCTTCCAAGTGCTGGAACATAGAACTGAAATGAATGTCCTTGGAAGCTGGCACAGCCCTTACATTTGTTCTATGATCTGTGAAATGAAGGCTATTTTGGTCGGAAACGCCAATGGGAAGCAACTGGAATAGTCTCTACTTAGAAAAGCAGTAAACCCAAAGCAGTACAACATTTCTTCAGGGATGCAAAAGGTTAAGGCTGCCAGCAAGGGTTCTAATGAAGTAGGGATCGTAATTCCCATCATATCTCCATCCAACTTGTTTATTTGGCTTATAGAAAAGATAGAAGGATTTGGGGCATTAAAATTGAATTGTCAGGTGCTTAATGAGGAGACAAACTCAATTACAGGTGTCATAATAGGTGCAGTTTTATTGCTTGGGCAAATTAACAAATTTCCTGCTACCTGGTATGTAGCTACTGATCCAGAAAATGCCTTTTCATCCATTTCTGTGAGTAAGGCCCAACAGATGCAGTTTAATTGTGCAAGGCCAGCAATGCACCTTTACTGTCTACAGTAGAGATGTATCACCACTCCAGCCTTATGTTATGATTTAGTTCACAAAAAAATGGATCGCCCTTTCCTTCCACAAAATATCACATGGGTATATGGCATTGTTAGAATTACGTTAATTGGATCTAGGAAGAAGAAGTAGCAACTTCCTAAGACTGATTAGTAACAATGCTTGAATTTCTCAGGATGGAAAACCAGCCTAGCAAAAACCAAGAGAACGTTAACTCAGTACAATTTCTAGGAGTCCAGTGGTATAGCACATGTTGCATTATCCCTTGTAGGATAAAGGATAAATTGCTGCTTCTGGCCCATGCCACAATAAAAAAGAGGCAGAAAACCTTCAAAATTTGGAACTAAACTACTCATGTAAGTACATTACTCTGGCAACTTAGTGGCTTAGTCAGCTTTTTGTTACTGTAACAAGAACTCAAGATAACAAATACATGAAGATAAAAGGTTTATTTTGGCTCACTGGCTTCAGAGGTTTCCATTCCTGATCAGGTGGAGTGTGAGTGATGGGCCTGTGATGAGGCAGAGTGCTATGGTGGAGAGTACACAGTGGAATAATGCTACTCATGTCATGGTAGTCAGGAAACCGAGATACAAGAAGAAGCCAGGCTTCCATTATCACCGTCAAGGGCATGTCCCCAGTGATCTTCCTCCCTTCCATTAGACTTCATTCTACCACTTCCCAATAGTACTGTAGGCTGGAAACCAATTCTTTACCACATGGGCCTCTGAGAGATATTCAGTACTAAATTATAGCACCAAGAAGTCCACAAAACTGCCAATACTAAGAGGGGCTCAGACAAAGTCTAGGCTGCTATGCAAGTTCCTCTGTCACTAAGATTGTAACATCCAGCAGATCCAATGATGGTTGAAGTAGCCATTGCAGATAGGGATGTAGTTTCAGTCTTGGTATAGTCTCCTGTCATTCTCTACAGACACATGCTCTTCTTTTGAGAAACAATGTAAAAGAAACTCTTTGGAGAGCAGTAAATTATATAGCTCAGATAAGTGAATGGTACATATATAAAAAAGAACAGCAGTACAGAAAAAATAAAGAAAAATAAAACATTTTATTATCTCTTTCTGTCTCTCTCTGTCTCATTATGTTTCTCAGACTGTCCTTCAAGTTATAATACTCCTGCTTCAGCAAGGTATGATACTCCTGCTTCAGTTTCCTTAGTTGCTAGGATGCCAGATACATACCACTGTGATTAACTTTTTATTCTTATTCTTAATAGATAACAAACAAAAGTTATAGAAAACAATAGTGGAAACAATGCATTCAGTTATTATAGGTTACACAGGGATGAACGGTATTACAGAAATAAAAATGTATAAGAGGGGAAATTAAGAATATATTGTTATTATAAAGTATATTACCCACAAGCAGTACAATATTATTTACAAGTAATCTTGATTAATATAAAGGTATATTCAAAATCCTAGTGCAAGCAGTAAAATAATATTATTTTGAAGGAAGGAAAGCTTTATTTGCCACACGGTTAGTGGACGTTTCAGTCCATTCTCAGCTGGCTCCAAGGCAGACCGGCATATGGCAGAGAGCAGCAGTTCATGGCAGCAGAACAGCAACAATGGCAACAGAGAGTAAAATAAATTTTTTACAAATATAATCTCTATAGTAAGAAAGGTGAAGAAATGTGCAAAATGCATGTATGCTGGGGAAATGGCACAGTAGTGCTCAGCAGAAAAATAGAACCTTTTTGGGACCTGGAATCAAGGAGATGCTACCATCTCCTTGGGAAGTGGAGATGCTTGGAGAACAAGCATCCCTGTGAAGAAAAAAATATCTCTGGGAATTGTGAGGAAGCTAACAGGAAAACTAGACACTACAGACAACGTGGAGAAATGAAAAATAACAGAGAAAAGAAGAAGGTAGTCTGGAAGCTAACTCCAGCTCCAGGAATTGGCCCTGTCACCACAGAAACAAGGTAAACCCCAAGGGTCAGCTGCTCCAGTGAGAAACATTGGACGAAACCAGCAGTGCTATGCCCAAGAAAAGCCCATGTAAACTACAAAAGCAATGTGCACTTTTTACTCCACAACCGAGTCCCTTTGCATAGCAAGCTAAAATCAGACAAGGAATCCAGTTCAGGGCTCACCTATCTGAGAGAGTTTAATGAGGAGTCCATTGAGAGTGAGCTACAGAATGACTGCCGAACAGCTGCACTTCAGGGTTTCTGATATCTCTCTTTTGCAGTGACCATGTGGAAGAGGGTAGTGGGCAACAATTATGGATAAGGCATGAGCTGGGCCTACACCCTTCGAGAAATGTAAACTCAGGTTCGCATGAGCACGGTACCATCCTCCATAGTCAGAAGCCAAGCCTAACAACTGTGACTTTCAGAGGTGGTTGGATCTGCAGGGCTGGCATTACACTCAGAAGTCTTCTTGAAACCCTACCTGCTGCCTATTTCCATCAAAGATGGGATTTGAGATGCATGGGATTATCCCATGCATCTTATTAGATCATGGTACAAAGTGACTAGAAATCAAGGCAAGAGAAACCACAGAAATCATGTAAACATTTGAAAATTAAGCAAAATTTTGAAGAGTCAATGGTCACACAAGAAATCATGGAAAAAATTAGCAAGTTCCTACTATCAAGTGATAATGCCAACACAACATACCAGAATTTATGAGACACTATGAAAACAGTATTAAGATCAACGTTTATAGGAGTGATTTTCCACATACAAAAGTAGAGCAAACCCAAAAAATAAAATAATGTTTGTTATGGCCCATCTCTAGATGTGCCACCAAAGCCTGATGCAGTCACAGATGGGTTTTTAGTTTCAGAAGTGGCTGGTTCTAGAGCATGTGATTGATTCATGTTGCAATGCTAGGATTAAGGATGCTAAGATTAAGGGTATGAGTGAGTGCTACCTAAATAAGATATCAGGGACAAAAAGAGGGTTTCATTTGCTGCATCTTTGTTACTTTGCTGTTTTCTGCCCATCATGAAGACTTTTTTTTCTGGGAATCCTCTCCATAAGTAGGCCCTTTCTTGGAATCAACCTATTATAGACTGAAAATGGAGCATTTTCTCCTTTAACTCCAGGTGGCAAGCATTTTGTCTCAACAATGAGAAAAGTTAGACAGGGATGCATCTCAAGAGCCTCAAGAAGGAAGAACAATCCAAATGCAAAGCTAGAAAAAGGAAGGAAAGTATAAAAATTAGGGCAGAAGTTAATGGAAGTGAAACTTAAAAATACTCTCAAAATCAATTAATGGAAAAGCTGATTCCTTTAAAGAACAAACCAAATTAGATAAACCTTTAGCCAATCTACTTTTAAAAGAAGCAAAAAAATCAATGGAATTATAAATGGAAAAGGCAAAATCACAATGGGTACTACTGGAATCTAGACCACTACCTTCAGGCTGGCAAACTTAACTCATTCTATGATTCTGGGGAACATGGCCACAGTTTTGTTTTGTTTTGTTTTTGCCTTTTTGAGACAGGGTCTCGCTATGCTGTTCAGGCTGACCTTGAGCTCACTTTTGTAGGCCAGGCTGGTCTGGAACTTGCATGGATCCTTCTGCCTCAGCCTCCCAAGTGCTGGGATTACAGGCGTGCACCACCATGCCCGGCTTGGCCATAGTTATTTATGACAAAGCTATTGCCAACATTATATTGAGTGGGGGAAAATTGGTACTCACTTCAGCAGCACATATACTAAATGGGGGAAAACTGAAAACCTTCACTTTAAAATCAGCAACAAGATAAAGATGTTCAGACTGGTGATATAGCTCCTCAGACCAACCAACTGATTACACAAACACAGGGACTGGAGTTGTATCCTCTGCACCACATTCTGTACTGGCCTCACCCCTGGGTGCACTGAGCCAGCTGCTCTGTCCAGAGTATTGGCGTACACATGTAATTCTAGTTTTGGTGAGGTGGAAAACAGGAGGATCACTAGGAGTTTCAGGTGCGTAGTGAGACAGTGCACAAAATACATTAAAAACAGTAAGAGGGGCCCAGCAGGATGGCTCCGTGGTCTAAAGCGCCTGCTGAAGAAAGCTTAGGTGGCTGCAAGGACCGCAATTCGATCTCCAGCACCACATGCTGCGCCAGCCCGGCCCTTAGGGCAGGCTGAGCCGACCATAAAAATAAACAAACAAACAAAAGTTCTGAAACAAGAGAAAAAACAAAACAATTCTTTAAAAAAATCATTAAGAAGCAGGGCGTGGTGGCTCACGCCTGTAATCCCAGCACTCGGGAGGCTGAGTCAGGAGGATAGGTGTGAGTTCAGGACCAGCCTGGGATACAAAAGTGAGCTCAAGGCCAGCCTGAACTGCATAGTGAGACCCTGTCTCAAAAAAGACAAAAAAAAAAAATTAAGAAAGACAAGGATGTTCACTATCACTACTTGTGTTCAGTATTATTTGTGAAACATTATCCAGAACAATTAAGCAAGAGAAACAAAGAAATGAGATATGTATAGGCAAAGAAGAAGTAGAGCTATCATTATTTGCAGATGACACTATACTTTATGTAGAAGACCTAAAAAATTCCTGCAAAAGATTCTTAGAATTGGGGCCCGGCAGGATGGCTCAGTGGTCTAAAGCTCCTGCAGGCGGCTGCAGGGACCGCGGTTCGATCCGCGGCACCACATGCTACGCCAGCCCTGCCCTCAGGGCAGGCTGAGCCAGCCATAAAGGTGAATAAACAAACAAACAAAACTTCTGAAACAAGAAAAAAAAGACTGTTAGAATTAACGATTTCAATAGTATAGTACTATATGAAACAAACACATAAAAGTTAATATCATTCCTGAACTCATTGAGAAAGATATTAGGAAAAGAATATCTTTCACAAGAGCATCAAGAAAAATCAAATACTTAAGAATTAATATAAGCAAAAAAACAAAAATTATAGTACTCTGAAAAAAGATCAAAAGGGATAGCAAAAAGTGTAAAGATATCTTGATAGGGAGATCTAGTATCAAAATAGCTACACTTCCAAAAACTGATATACTGATTTAATGCATTTTAATGTAATCTCAATCACAATAACTACAGCACTCCCTCACAAGACTAGAGACAACAATCCTCAAATTCATAGGGAACCAGAAATGACCTAAACTAGCAAAATCAAGGGCCAAAGAGGAGGCATCACACTCCAAAACTTCAAGTTAGATTATAAAGCTATAGTTTTAAAAAATAAAAAAGACTGCATGCTATTGGCACAAACAGAGATAATGGAACAGAATAGAGGATGCAGAATCAACCCAAATGCATTCAGCTATCTGATCTTTAACAAAGGAGTTAAATCACATGCTGTTGGAGGAAACACACTCTGTTTAACAAATTGTGCTGGAAAACATGGGTATCCACATGCAAAGGATTAATCTATACTTATATATCTCACCTTGTACTAAAGTAAAATCAAAATGTATAAAATATGTAAATACTAAAATGGAAAAATTTAATCTATTAAGAGATAAATCAGTAAAACTCTGGGGTTTTTTTTGTATTTTTTTGGATGGTACAGGGGATTGAACTCAGGAACTTGCACTTGCCAGCCAGGCACTTGAGCCACTGAGCTACATCCCCAGCGTAAATCAGTAAAATTATTAAAGATAAGCATAAGCAAGGGCTTTCTCAACAGAAACCCAGTTGCGCCAGAAATAGAATCAAGAATTAACAAATGGGATTTTATCAAATTAAAAAGTTTCTGGGCCAAGAATACAGCTGAGCAGCACAGTGCCTGCCTGAGAAGCATGAGGTATTGAGTTTGATTCCCAGTAGCAAAAAATAAAAAAAGCTTCTGCATATCAAAAGAAACAACCAATAGAGTGACAGCCAAACCTACAGAAAGGGAAAACATTTTGACAGGTATTCCTTGGACAGTAGGCTAATAAGCTAGAATATATAAAGAAATGAAAAAATCAATCTCCCTTAAAGAAAAGACCCAATCAAAACAGGGCCAATGAAATGAACAGATACTTCTTTTGAGAAGTACAAGTGCTCAATACATACATGAAAAATTATTTCACATCTCTGGCCACTAGAGAAATGTGAATTAAAACACTGAGATTCTGTTTTACTTAAGAAACAATATCTATAATCAACAAATCATATAATGATAAATGTTGTTAAGGCTGTGTGGTGGAAATTTAAATCAGAACAGTTAGTTTGGAAACCAGTATGGAGATTAGTCAAAAACCCAACAGTAGAATTTCTAATTGTACTGAACCCCAGTCTTAACCATTCAAGGTGTCTTGCCCAATGACTCAAATGTATCATATTATGGTGACAAATGGATACCCATGTTTATAATAGCACACAACTCACAATAGCTGTATCTCAAAAGCAGCACATATAGACATCAACAGATGAATGAATAAAGAAAATGTGGTATCTATATACAGTGGAGTATTACTGTGCCATAAGGAGGATAAAGTTGAGATATGTGTGGGAAATGGCTGTAGTGTGTGACCATAATATTAACTGCAATAAATAAAACATACAAGTTTAGGGGCCTGGCAGTCTGGCTCAGTGGTTTAAAGCGCCTGCTTAGGAAAGCTTAGGGGGCTGCAGGGACCGCGGTTCGATCCCTGGCACCACATGCTGCACCAGCCCTACCCTCGGGGCAGGCTGAGCCGGCAAAAAAATAAATGAAGAAACAAAAGTTCTGAAACAAGAAAAAATAAAAAATAAAAAAATAAAATTAGGGGCTGGCAGGATGGCTCAGTGGTCTAAAGCGCCTGTTTAGGAAAGCTTGGGCAGCTGCAGGGACCACGGTTCAATCCCTGGCACCACATGCTGCGCCAGCCCTGCCCTCAATGCAGGCTGAGCCGGCCATAAAAATAAATAAACAAACAGACAAATGTTGTGAAACAAGAAAAAAAATAAAATTATAAAAAAATAAAAATAAAAATAAAATTTAAAAAAATACAAGCTTAAATACAGTACAAGAAATCCAATCTGTAAAGAAAGAATAAGATAAAAGATCAAGAAGCAGGGTGATAGATCTTCATAGAAGGGAAGGGATCAAGAGAATGATAAAGGAGAATAGAGGGTAGGGGAAGTGGATGAAGAAAACATTAGATGTGCATATGTACCAACTTGCCATCTTCCCATCAGGCATGTAGTCATCATCCACAGCAAACATGTACTAGTAAATATAAACATTGAACAAAAAATGTTCACATAAACCCACAAAAGGTAGAACAGTGGTACATTTCAAAGAACAAAGGGCAATAAATAGAAAACGATAACAAGGTAGAAGTTAATCCATCTATTAAGATAATCACCTGACTGAGGCTAGGGTTCATGATGAAAGGAAGCAGAAGTAGTTACATGAATTCTAGAAAGAGGAAAAGAAAGTCATCCAGATTTTTAAAAAAGACATTCAGTGATGACAAACAGGTCAATTCTCAAAGATGCCAAGAAAATTCTTAACATTTATGCACCTAAAAAGAGACCATCATCCAGGCGTGGTGGCTCACGCCTGTAATCCCAGCACTCGGGAGGCTGAGGCAAGAGGATCGGTGTGAGTTCGAGACCAGCCTGGGCTACAAAAGTGAGCTCAAGGCCAGCCTCAACTGCATAGCAAGACCCTGTCTCAAAAAGGCAAAATAAATAAATAAATAAATAAATAAAATAAAAAATAAAAAATAAAAAAAATAAAAAGAGACCATCAAAATATAAAAGGAGAAAATGACAGAGTTGCAAGACTAGAGAGAAGAATCCATTATAAACACTTCTCTACCGTAAATGTAACAAGACTAAACTCAGCAGGGGCATTGCTGAATTCCACAGCGCCATCAGTTGACTGAACATCATTTCTCATCTTTCTACTAATTCTTCCTAAAACAGCACAATGCTCACTCTCCATCACCTCACATGGAACATTCACTAAGATAGAGTAAGTCTGGGCCATAAAACACATTTTTCAAATTTAAAAGAATGGAAACCATATAACATTTCTGAGAGCTCAAAGAAATTAAACCAAAAAAACAATATTACATATGAGAAAAATCATAACATAGTTTGAATTTAAACAGTGCTTTGCTAAAAACGCTTTAGTCATATAGAAGAAAATCATGAGAGAAACTTTTAAATGTTTTGAAATAAATTAAAATGAAAATGTAACACTTCAAAATATTGCAGATGGTAAAAGAAGCCCAGATAACAAAATTTACATATTACGAAGATCTGAAAGCTATAACCTTAGGAGAACCTTCTCTTCTCTTCTCTTCTCTTCTCTTCTCTTCTCTTCTCTTGTCTTTTTTTGTGGAACCAGAGGTTGAACTCAGGTTGTTGCATTTGCCAGGCAAGTGCTTATTTTACTGAGCTATCTCCCTAGCCCCTGGACAACTAAAAAAGCGGAGAATTGGAACCAAAAATAAATCACATAAAAGAAATAATAAAGCAGGACAAAAGCAAAATTACATCGGGTATGATAATACACAAGTGTAGTCCCACCACCAGTAGAGACTGAGGCAAGAAAGCCACAAGCTTGGGCTCAACCTTGACAAGCTAGACTCTTACCTCAAAATCAAATTAAAAGGGCTTGCAGGTGTACCTCAGTGTGAAGGTCTTCAGCATAATCCACAGTACTGCAAAAAAAAAAAAGAAAAAAAAACCCAACAAATAAAAAAACACAACAGACACACACACACACGCACATGCATGCATGCCAAACAGCCATAATCACACAGTGCTGGCAGGGCATAGCTCAGCAGTAAAGTACTTACCTAGCATTAACAAGGACTTGGTTCAATCACCAGTACCTCAAAACAAAACATGTTCACCACTTGCATTTTGATGGTCTTTTTTTGGTACACATTTTTTTCTTTTCTTTTTTTTTGTGGGACTGGGGAATTGAACTCAGGTCCTTACGCTTGTCAGGTAAAGTGCTCATTCCACTGAGCTATCTCCCCAGCCCTTGATGGTCTTTTTTTTAAGTTTATAGGTCCATAAATTCAAAAGCAAAAAATCAACAGAGAAAAATGATTAAAATGAAAAGCCATATCTTTCAAAACATTCATAAAATTTTTAACAAGGCCAAGAATGAAAGTGAAAAAGAGCTAATATCAGAAATAAATGAGAGGACATCAGTTTAGATTTCATTAAATTTTGACATTGAAAGGATAATGAAGGACTGCTTTGCATCTGCAAATCTCATAGTCTAGATATAATGGACGGATTTCTGAAAATAATAAAAAATCCAAAGCCCACACAGCTAGAAACACACAATCTAATGGGCCTGTACCTATTAAAAAACTAAATCAATAATTATTCTTCAAAAAAAAATAATAATTATTCTTCAAAAAACAGGAAGCACCAGGGCCAGATTGCTTCATTAGTGAATCCTCACAAACATTTAAGGAAGAAAAACAGTATGCAATCTATGCCAGAATATAGGAGAAAGAATACTTCTAATTTAATTCTGAGGCTGGTATTACTCTAAAATATCAAAGCCAGAGAAAAATATGGGAACACTACCGATATAGGAACATTCTCATGAACATTCAGAAATCCCCACAAGCCACAAAGCTAGGAAATTGATCAAAAGTGTGTAGGTGGAACTTGGGTCAGTGCCTAAAGCAAAGAAGCTACCTCACTTCAGAGGTGAACATCCTGTCTGACTAGGGTTTGCTGTCAGTTGCTAGGCCACCTAATGTTATGTGTTATTAACTTTACAAAAGTGTAAATAAAGGACCATTTTGTTGTGGAAAAAAAGAGAATATATATATACACAAGAGAGAGTTAGGATAGATATACAGCTACTTTCTCTTAGTTCATTGAGAAGAAAAGTTTATACTAACATTGATTAGACAAGATATCATGTGTGCATCTTGTCCTCTGAACAACTACCATGAAGACAACAAAATGCAATGTATTAATTATTGTAACAGTCCTACTAAACTGTTTTGAAACTGTTTTTGCTATTACATCTTTTTCTCATTAAAATGAATAATTAATTAACTAATTAATTAAGAAAAAGTGGCTGGGGAGATAGCTCAGTAAAGTTCAATCTCCTGTACCACAAAAAAAGGAAAAAAGAAAAAAAAAACCCAGAAAGGATGAGCAAAACAAGTTAAAGCACAAAAAGAATTGTACATAACAATTCTATGTATTTCTATGTACAATGTAAAAAGCTAGAGCAAATATTAAAATTAACTAAATAATTCTGTACATCAATCATCTAAAGAGGAAAAATCATAGGATCATATGATTTTATCAACTACAAAAAGGCAGTTGACAAAATACAACTATGTTTTTAAAAACATATGATTTCAAAAATTACTTGTTCAAATTGACAAAGAATATATACACAAATCCTACATCTTAATTTAGCATAATCTTAAAAAACTAGGAGATTTCCTATTAAATTGTGCAATACACAATGGATGTCTTCCCTTACCACTTGGTCAACATTGTACCAGACATCCTAGCTAGTGCAATGAGACAAAAAAAGTATACCAACTGAGAGGAAATAAAACTCTTTGTTCATAATGCATAGGATTGTCTATGTAGAAAATGTGAAATAATTAACAAAAAACTCAGAACCAATAAATAATTAACAATCATATAAGATTAGCAAAAAGTAAACAACTTTCTTATTTATCAGCAAGGAACAAGTGAAGTATGAAATGAATAACACAATATCATTATAGTGACACTTCCAAAATGGAAATACTTCATCACAAATCTAACAAAATATGCATAAAACTTACATAAGGAAAATGAGAAATTTAATTTAGGAAATTAAAGAACTAAACACACGGAAAATTATTTCATGTTCGTGGATAGGAAAGCTAAATATTATCAAGACATTAATTCTGCCCAAATGTATCTACAGATTCAATGCACTGCTGAGCAAATTCAAAAGTTGTTTATGGATATTGACAAACTGCTTCTAAATTTATTTGGAGAAGCATAAGACCAGTCTAGCCAATATGATATTAAACTGGATGAAAATTGGAGGACTGCCACAGCCTGAATTACCATACCACTACAGTAATGAAGACAGGGTGGTGTTGTCAAGAGAACAGGTAAATAGTTCAATGAGGCATGGTAGTGAACTCCCAAATAGATCCACAAGAAATACAATGATCTTTTACAAAGGAGCAAAACTAGTGCATAGGTGGATTGTCTACCAGAAGCCATCACTTTTTATTGGAAGCATTCAAATATTAGTATTGCAGATATTTTCTCTGGACTTTTTCTTTTTCTTAGGAGAACATTATTTCTAATTTCTTGAATAGAGGTAGAAGACAGAGTGAAGGAATTATCTGGTTGCTGACATTCTTGGGCTGGGATGGGAAAAGAGAGACCAAAGTTTCTAATTAATTCACTCATGCACTTATCTTCCTGTATTTTGAAGTCTTTTTTTCACTGCTTTTAAAGCTTATAGCTTTTCCTGTTTGTCACTAGCAAATCATTTCTGGTTTCTTAGATGTAGGAGATAAGTAAGAACAGCTGTGAAACTGGATGAGTTGATGCTTACCTGGAATACAGCAATAAGTGGATAGGAATGGGGTGAGCCATGGATTTGAGTTCAGCCTAGGGAACATAAGGAAACCTTGTTTCAAAAAAAATGTTGTAATAGTATAAAGTTGGAGAATGAGACTTGGGGATTCCATAATTTGCATTCTGCCTTCTAATCATTTTTTCATATTTTAAAAGCCTGTTTCAGGGCTGGTGATATAGCTCAGTGGACTAAGCATTTGCTTAGGTAAGCACAGGGGCCAAGGTTTGATCCCTGACACCACATGCTGCACCTGTCCTGCCCCTGGGTGCGCTGAGCTAATGATGGAGTCCAGGTGTGATGGTTCACACCTGTAATCCCAGCGCTAGGGATGCAGAAAACAGGAGGATCACTAAGAGTCTTAGCTGAGTAGTGAGACCCTGCACAAAGAAAAAAAACCCATTTCTTCTCTACTTTTCACTGTATCCTTTGCTTATAAATTCAGTTATTCCCAGTCATATAGGTTAAGCAATTTACTAAATGACTAGGCTGAAGTGTTTTGCTTCTTCAATTAAATTTCATTACCTCCAGCCCTCATGTCTCTCATCATGCACCAAAATGTGAAATTAAAAGAGACCAAAGATCTAAATATTAAAACAGAAGCACTAACTCTACTGAAAGAAGGAATAGGCAGAGTGAAAACATACGACTAGTCAAAGATTTCATGAACAAAATACTGACGGTATTGAAAATGCTACAAAGAATCAACAAGTGGGATCCTCATCTTATTACACACAGCAAAAGAAATCACCAACGAAATGACAAGACAACCCCCAGAGTAGTAAAATAT
Source organism: Myocastor coypus (assembly GCA_004027025.1). NCBI lineage: Eukaryota > Metazoa > Chordata > Mammalia > Rodentia > Myocastoridae > Myocastor > Myocastor coypus. The sequence continues at coordinate 1,862 of PVJA010039521.1, read as the reverse complement.
CTTTCCTTTTTTGTATCTTAGGGAAGGGTCTACAAGGTGTTTAGTGTCTCACTACTAGATCAGACTCATAGTGATCTGCCTATTTATAGCCTCCCAAGAGTTGGGATTACAGCCGCTCCACCACGCCCAGTCTCAACTGTCCTCTCAGCATGCCCCAGGGGCAGAACCTTCGAGGCAGCCCAGGGATCTAACCTCAAATATTCTTTATTATCAATATGATCATTATGTATAACTAAATTGTGCCAATAAACTTACTAAAATTTATCACAGTAAAAATGTCTGTTAAATCTTTCTTTTGACTCTTTAATTTTTCCTGTTGAATATATTTGTAATTACTAAGGCAACTTTATATTTTAAATGTGTTTTCTTAGCATATAGTAGTCAAACAAAAGAAAGGGTTTCACTTTCTCACCTCTACTAGTCTTCTTTCTACTTTCTGGTCATCACTTCTTTACCTTTCTCTCTAACTGATTTGTCTATAGATCCCGCATATGCAAGAAGACAAATATTCTGACACTCTGAGGTTGGTTTATTTCACTTAATACGATGGTCTTCAGTTCCATTCATTTTTCCTGCAAATGACAAGATTTTGTTCTTTTATGTGGCTGGATAATACTCCACTGGGTAAATATACCAAGTTCTTCTTACACATTTGTCTGCTGAGAAGCACTTAGGCTGTTTCATACCTCCGCCATTTTGAACTGTGATGCAATGCATGCATAAGAAAGTATCACTGTAGTATGCTATCTTTAATTCTTCTGGAATATACTCGGGGGTGTTATAGCTGGATCAGAAGATACCTAAACTTTTACATTTTAGAGGACCTTCTGTACTGATTTCTCTAGTGGCTATTTTAGGATAAACCCATTTACATTCTCACCCTAATATGGAAGGGATCCTTTCCCCCTGCTTCCTCTACAGCATTCACTGTTTATTGCATTCTTGATAGTAGCCATTGAGGAATCTCAGAGGAGTTTTGATTTGCTTTTCCCTAATGACTAAAGAGAGGGACTATAAATGATATGATTGTTTACTAAGAGGATCCTGAAAGCTCTACCAGAAGCTTACTAGATCGGATAAACAAATTCAGCAAAGTGGCAGGACAAAATGAGCACAGAAAACCCAATGACTTTCCTATACAGTAATAATGAACCCTTTAAGAAAGAAACCAGGAAAAATTATGCTGTTTACAATAGTTTCAAAAAATAGAATACCAGGTCTGGCCAAATAGCTCAGCAGCTTAAAGCGCTGCCATCAGGCGCAAGGAGCAGGGGTTCAACCCCAGGCCTGCTGTGCTGGCCCCAGCCCCAGGGCGTGCAGAAACAGCAATTGAGACTGGGTGTGGAGGTGTGCGCCTGTAATTCCAGCTCTTGGGAGGCTGCAAACAGGAAAATCACTATGAGTCCAACCTAGTAACCTAGTAGAGAGCCCCTGAACACCCTATAGACCCTTCCCTAAAATACGAAAGAAAGAGAGAGAGAGAGAGAGAGAGAGAGAGAGGGAGGGAGGGAGGGAAGGAGAGAGAGAGAGAGAGAGAGAGAGAGAGAGAGAGAGAGAGAGAGAGAGAGAGAGAGAGAGAGAGAGATCGGGGACATAGCTCAGGGGCACAAGTGCCTTCCTTGCAAGTGCAAGGTCCTGAGTGTTGTAATGTTCTGTGTTGGTGCCAAAAGGAACGATGAGAAACCCAATGAATTTAGCTCAGAGGACTCCCTGAGATTCATCTCTCTCAAAGTGAGCCCCAACCCTCAGAAGTATCTCACTTTTATTGGGGTCAAGGAATGCACTCAGGTGCAGAATCACTTTAGTAACCGGGCGTGGTGGCGCACGCCTGTAGTCCCAGCACTTGCGAGGCTGAGGCAGGA
>PVJA010039520.1:0-19088 GCA_004027025.1 Myocastor coypus | reverse complement strand
AGACGCACTGCAGTTCATTCATCCCTTTCCTCTGAGGTCCCATAATCTCCTTGACCAGGAAATTTGGGACACCTCTGAGTTATAGGATATTACAGCACAGGTTCTCTTATATCCTGGGTCTTTATTGACCTTGAAGGGCTAGGGCCAAAATATTGGCTATCCTTATAGCCCTTCTTATTCTCCAATTGTCGGTCTGTAGTGAAATGAATTTGAAAGTATAAATGGAGGAGGAGTAAGAGTAGTGTAACAATTTTTGAGCGAAAGAGATACTCCTGCCAATAGATTTTTTTTTATCTTTTTGAGACATGGTCTCTCTGTGCAGTTGAGGCTGGCCTTGAGCTCACTTTTTGTAGCCTAGGCTGGTCTCGAACTCTCACCAATCCTCCTGCCTCAGCCTCCTGAGTGACTAATAGATATTTACCAATCAATTTTGGTCACTGGAGTATAAATTCTTCCATGGCAAAAAGTGATTTATACTCATTACTGCATTCCTAGTTCAGTGTTGGACAAATGCTTTATGCCCAATAAAAAATGTTAAATAGATGAATTTAAAAATTCAGACTAGACTGGACTTTGTTTTGTTCAGTGAGGGCAAGGCAAACTCAATACAGACATATTCTCAAGTATTTTATGGTCTCAGAATGGGCAAATCATTCCCTGAATTGTTTTATTTATTTTTATTTTTATTTATTATTATTATTTTTTGTCTTTTTGAGACAGGGTCTCACTATGAAGTTCAGGTTGACCTTGAGCTCACTTTTTTAGCCCAGGTTGGACTCAAACTTCCACCGATCCATCTGCCTCAGCCTCCTGAGTGCTGGGATTACAGGCGTGCGCCACCACACCAGGCCCCTGAATTGCTTTAACACAGACTGTGCATGATTAATTCTAGAGAGAAGACCCCAACCCCAGAAAGCCTCAAAGAAGGTGCAGAAAATATGAGAGTGGGCGATCATGGGCAAAGATCAAGACACACTTGATGGATGAGGAGGTGTGAGAGATGGTCCCTAAGAGATGAGTGGACTCAGATGCAAAGGGATGCCATGGGAGGACATAGCTGGGCTGAAAGACAGGAGGGTGTAGTTTGTGGGACTCAAGGCGTGCAAGGCAGGTGAAGGAACATGGCTTACAGAGGATGCTCCGGCATTCCTAGACCCATCAGGCTCTTCTGCCATTGCTGCAGGAAGCAACCCTGAGCCTCTCTTAGCCCTCCACAGGCCCAGGCATCTCCAAAAGGATCAACTGTTCAGCCCCAGATATGCAAAAAATGAAAAAAGGTACTTGCACAGCATTCCTTCATCCTTTCCATCCAAGTGCCCGTTGCTCTCCCCCCACCTGTTCTGTAGAAGGCACACTGGAGAAATGCTGCAGACCATTGCCTCAGGAGCTCATGAATGCCCTTTTTTTTTTTGAGACAGGGTCTCATTATGCAGTTCAGGCTGCCATTGAGCTCACTGTGTAGCACAGGCTGGTCTAAAACTCACAGATCCTCCTGCCTCAGCCTCCCAAGTGCTAATATTACAGGCGTGCACCACCATGCCCAGCTAGAAATGTCCAATTATTGATCTAGGTGATGTGGGAGGATGGTTTTATCTAACCCATATGTATCTGTGCCCTTTAATACTGTGAAGACTTGGAGTATGGGGATTGTCATTTTTAGTTTCATGCTACCCCATGTGTTATGACACACAAAACCTTTAATAAATGCTTATTAAATGATTGTGTTTGACTAAATTTCATTGAACTTTTGTTCACTGTTAGAGTCCATTTTTACTATAATGAGGTTAAAGAGACAGATACTAGATTAGTTTCTGCATATATGCTGAAAAGCTTAGCAAGCTATCTTAAGCCTCACGTATTGGCATAAGGTGCTCCCACATATGGGTTTATGCCTGGTGAGCCAGACAAGAGTCCAAGTTCAGGGCTTATTTCAGTATTTCTGGACATCATATCAGGATTTTACCCCAGTCAAGTTTAAATACACTTTCAAGATTGTTATTATTAGCCAGGCGTGGTGGCACATTCTTGTAATCCCAGAACTTGGGAGTCCGAGGCAGGAGGAATATGGTGAGTTTGAGCCCAGCTTGGGCTACAAAGTGAGTTCCAGGCCAGCCTGAACTGTACAGTGAAACACTGTCTCAAAAAGACCAAAAGAAAAAGAAAAAAATATCTTTTTAGAACTGAATTTACCTCTTTTTTTTGTGTCTTTTTGAGACAGGGTCTCGCTATGCAGTTGAGGCTGGTCCTGAGCTCACTTTTGTAGCCCAGGCTGGTCTCGAACTCGCACCAATCCTCCTGCCTCAGCCTCCCGAGTGCTGGGATTACAGGCGTGAGCCACCACGTCCGGCTGAATTTACCTCTTAAAAATTAATTTAAAATTTATATTGGTAAGTATGAGGGCTTTCCATCTTTAAAAGGTTTAATCAATGAGTAGTTATAATGTCTCATGTATAATCATTAAGTATGATTTTTGGCAGATAATTCTTTAAATTTTTAACCTCTTCGAAGTCAAACATTTAGGTAATATAAGCATTTTCATTATGTTAATTCCTCAAGAGTTCATTTCCTGTCAAGAAGGTATCAATTATGAATATTTAAGATCTATCTATCTATCTATCTATCTATCTATCTATCTATCATCTATCTATATTTTTTTTGTAGTACCGATTATCGAACTCAGGACCCTGTGCTTGCCAGGCAAGTGTTTATTCCACTGAACTATCTCCCTGGCCCTAAGATATATTTGTTAAGTGCACTATTACTTTTAGTGAGGCCAGGTATGTAGTTTTTGTTTAATATGATGATCAAAAATATGTAGACTTAGTGGTGCTGTGTTTGGGTGTTTTGAATCTCAACACTAATGACAGTGATTCCTTGGAGGACCTCAAACCCCTTGAGTGAGAGTATTTCCACCCTTGGTCAGGGCTCTGTGGCTGGGTGAAAAAAGAGTGGCTTAGAATGACCTGCTGCCATACTTACTGTGGCAGTGCATATATTGAAAAACCCTGTGGCCTGGTCCTCGGTCTTCAGGGCACCTTGGATTTCCATGTCATGTCTTGGGCGAACAGGATAGGGGAGATCTAGAGGCTTGAGAGCACTTGCCTCAAGGTAGTGCTGTGTTCCATGTAGCCAGAGGGCAGCTGCTCTATGATAAGAGGCCACTGAAGTGCATCTTCCCCCACTCCTCTGATGCCCTCTCATTGCCAGTGAGAGAGGGAATAAAGACTAGGCCTCAGACTTTGGTAAGATTGCCATTTCTTGCTCTGGCACAGAATCTGCTTTTGACTGATCCTTATGTTGTGGAGTAACTTTGCTTTTTTTTTTTTTTTTTGTCTTTTTGAGACAGGGTCTCGCTATGCAGTTGAGGCTGGTCCTGAGCTCACTTTTGTAGCCCAGGCTGGTCCTGAACTCACACTGATCCATCTGCCTCAGCCTCCCAAGTGCTGGGATTACAGGCGTGAGCCACCACGCCCGGCTAACTTTGCTTTTTTAAGATTGATTTTAATGAGAAAAAAGATAAAATGGCAATGAAACAGTTTCAAAACAGGTTAGTAGGATGGTTATAGTAATTCATACATTGCATAGAGATGTCTTTGTAGTAGCTATTCAGAGGACAAGATGCAGACATGATATCTTGTCTAAGCCATATTAGTACAAACTTTTATTCTCAGTGAACTAAGACAAAGCTGTATATCTATAAGAACTTTCATGTGTGTGTATTTTTTCCTCAATTTTTCCACAACAAAATGGTCCTTTATTTACATTTTTGTGAAGTTAGTAACACATGATATTAGGTTACCTAGCAACTGTCTAGTTAACTGTCTAGTTAACCTTAACCAGACAGGATGTTGATCTCAGGAGGTAGTTTGTTTGCTGTAGGCACTGGGCCAAGTCCCACTTACATGTATTTGATGGATTTCCTTATTTTGTGGCTCTTGGAAGAGCCCCTTTTTTGTTTTGTTTTGTCAGAGATGGGTGTTCCACTGTAGTTAGAGAAGCAGTATTTAGACTAGTCTTTTAAGGACCTTTTCATACTTAAAGGCTATCTAAAGATTGTAAGTACTTGAATTCAACAAAATAATCCAATATGGTTCAATAGTCCATAATAGTAGTGTGTTTTCGCTGGCAATTGTCAGAAGCTGTTGACTTGAGCCATTTACTGCTCAACATATTAATATGGCATTATACTTTGTGGTTATACTTTAGACCAAGTTAAAGCAAGACCTATATAACTAAACTTTTGTATCTGATAAGGTCAGTCAACTCCCCTCAGGATTTACCCTGAAAACATGTATAGCACCTTGTGGATCTTTTGTCAGTGTCAGCCATCTTGATGAGTCACGGCCATTGCTTGACCAATTTGCTCTCTATGAAAACCTGAAAGAATTTTTTTCTCTCTAGGTGACTCTCCTCAAGCACATTATACATCATTGATCACTTTCCTCTGTAGTCCCATAATCTCCTTGATCAGAAAATGTGGGACACCACTGAGTTACAGGATGTCACAGGTTAGGCTCACTTATGTTCTGAGTCCTCATTGACCTCGAAGGGCTCGGGCCAAAACATTGACTATTCATGTAGCCTCTCTATTTCCCTATTTTTTTGTCGACAAGCTTTAGTTGCTAAATATCCAGAAGAGAAGCTTAATGATATTATTACCAGAAACAGAAATAGTTGAGTTTAACATCACTATCTGTCCAAATATCAAATGCCTTAGACATAACATGTAACTGATACCTTTCAACAATCATTGATATGCTAAACTTTAAATCCCTGTAGAATGTGAAAAAAAAAAAAAAAACAATTGCACATTTTTTAGACAGAAATTTCGAGATCATACCATATACAACTCTGCAGCAGGACCATCGTATGCCATTTTCTTTCCTTCTCTCTTGTTTGCTTTTTTAAAAAAATATTTTAAAGAGAGTATAGCAATAATTGATATGGCATTAGAAGCAGCATACATTTAGAAGACCAAAATGATAGGTATTTCAAGCATGGTTTTAGTATTACACATTGTTATCCTCAGTGTAGTTGCTCAGTTCACAGATACCAGCATATAGAGTTAGTTAGGATGAGAATTCTACCTACTAAATGCTATTTTCAAAAACCTGATGGAGATTCTTAGGGCCATTGCCTTAACCATCTTGTTCCTATATGTATGGTATTTCCCTTATCATATTTCCTAACATTTCTCTTTTCTCTGTCTTCATTGTTTAATCCTTTAGTTCTCTCTTTCTGTTTAAGTGTGCTATGCCTTTCAGTTATTTCTTTTTTTGAGTTATTACATTAGGAAGGCAATATGATATTTATACATGTGGCTCTCATTTATTTTACTTATGATTATTTTTTCAAGTTGCATACACTTATATATGAAGGTTTCAAGTTTATTTTTTTTTTATATCTGAGTAACACTCTATTGTATAAAAACAGGACATCTTTTTCATCCATTCCTCAAGTGACAGGCATTTTGGCTGTTTCCAAGATTTTTCTATCACAAGTTGAGCTGCTGTGAACATAGTCACACATATGATATGATGTTTTCAGTTCTTTTGGGAAAATTCCCAAAATGGGGCTAGCTGGGTTGAATGGGATTTCCAGTCTTAGTTTTTTGAGGAGTCTCCACACTGATTTCAATAATGATTGCACCAGTCTGCACTCCCACCAGCAGTGGAGAAGTGTTCTTTTCTCCTTACAGCCTCTCCAACATTTGTTGTTGTCTGATTTCTTTATGATAGCCATTGTTTTTGGGGTGAGATGGTATCTCAGTGTTTTAATTTGAATATCACGGATGACTAGTGGTGTGGACCATTTTTTCACATATTTATTTGCTTCTTGTATTTCCTCTTCTGAGAAGTGTGTGTTCATATCAGATGTTCATTTCTGTATTGGGTTTTTAAATTTTGGGGCCCTAATATTTTTTAGTTCTTTATAAATTCTAGATAGAATACCTTTGTCTGAGTACTTATTAGTTAAGATTTTTTCCAAATTTGTGGGTTGTCTTTTCACTCTGTTGATAATTTCTTTTGATGTGCAAAAACTTCTCAATAAAAGGAGGTCCCAGCTGTTAATTCTTTCAAGTCTATCTGGTGCAGTTTGATTTTTGTTCCTAAACTGTCGGCCTTCCCCTGTGTCTTTAAGATTTTCTCCTACTTCCTCTTCCAGGAGATTTAGTGTTTCTGTTTTAATATTTAGATCTTTAATCCATTTTGACGTTAGCTTAGTGCATGATGATAGATCTGGGTCAAGTTTTAGTTTTTGGCATGTAGAGAGCCAGTTTCTCCAGCACCATTTGTTAAAGAGGCTATCTTTCTTCCAGTGAGCACGTTTGGCCTCTTTCTCATAGATAAGATGGCTGAGTGTGTTTGTAGTTGCTCCTGTGCCTTGTAATCTATTCTATTGGCCCTCAGGTCTACTTCTTTGTGTTGGCTCCATATTTAAATGTGACCTAAAATTCATAATAATACTTGAAGTAATTAATCAAATTTACATTTCTGCCTCAATTGTTTTTCTTCAATGTCTATTCACATATTTGGAAAAATTACGTATAATTTTTATGATTTGTTATATTTTTATTCATTTTAATGAGAAACAAAGATAAAATAGCAAAGAAACAGTTTCTAAATAGATTAGTAGGACATTTACTATAACTTGTGGAGTAACTTTGTATTTATTTAGTGGTCTTTATTGATTTTAAAGTCATGACACTAACTAACAAAAGCCTTCTCAAATTATAAAAAAAGTAAAAAGAATTATTTTTTTCTTTTCATTGGCAGTAGGATACATTCATAACTTTAATTCCTTTTTTTGCTCTTATATTGCCTCTGGAGTGCTTTCAGCCTTTTTCTCCAAATTTATCTAGAATCAAAGACAGAGAACCCATGTGAGGTTAAAGGAAGCCCATCCAGTAAGCAATGTGAATATACTGGATTCCTCTTGTCTCCAAGAGGATCTACTGCTTGCCTGATTCCTGCTTAGTTTTTAGTGATGCTATTCTAGGGCAGAAATTTATTTGAAAATATTTTTTTTGGATTCTTCTGAGAGTAAACGAATAAACTTAAAAGTATCAACACCTCTGTGTCTAAAAAACAAGTGTCAGAATATTTATCAGCTTCTTTTCTCAGTGTTATTTCTATCCCTTCTCTACTCACACTTCCTCTTAGTTTGGAAACAGAATCCAAAGTCTCGTAATCAAGTATTTATTATTAAAAAGAAAGGCATTACTAGAAAAACAAACATGTTGAAGATGTCTTTGAAATCTGATGAAAATCACTTAAGCAGCATAGTTGAGAAACAGACTCATAACTCAGACTCCTAAATTATAAAAGCGACATGGAACTTTTTCAGAAGAGATGTTTTGAAATTTCTCTCTCTCTCTCTCTCTCTCTCTCTCTGTTTCTCCCTCCCTCTCTCTGTCTCTGTGTGTCTCTCTGTCTCTCTCTGTGTCTCTCTGTCGCTCTCTGTGTGTCTCTCTGTCTCTGTGTCTCTCTCCCTCCCTCTCTGCTTTCTCTCCCTGCTTCTCTCTCTCTCTTCCTCTCTCTCTATTTCTCTCTGTCTTTCTCTCCTTCCTTCTCTCTGTCTCTCTGTCTCTCTCTCTCCCTCCCTCTCTCTCTCTGTTTCTCCCTCCCTCTCTCTGTCTCTGTGTGTCTCTCTGTCTCTCTCTGTGTCTCTCTGTGTGTCTCTCTCCCTCCCTCTCTGCTTTCTCTCCCTGCTTCTCTCTCTCTTCCTCTCTCTCTCTGTTTCTCTCTGTCTTTCTCTCCCTCCTTCTCCCTGTCTCTCTGTCTCTCTCTCTCTCTGTCTCTCTTCCTTACTGGTACTATTTGCTGTCTATATTTATTGTGAGTAGTTGGTACATGTACACGACACATTCTAAGTCTTCTTACATCCTCTGAACTTTTCCCTTCCTCCCTATCAATTGATCTGCTTCCCATTTACAAAAGATCTGTCTCACTGTTTCCTATTATCTGTCCTTTATTTTACTCTTTAATTTATTACATTTTATTATGCTCATATAGGAGAAGCCATATGGATGAAGCGATTGGGATTTCAGGCAATCAACTCATTTTCCTAAAGTTAACCAGTTGCAATACATATTAGATATAAAATAGAGCTATTGAATTTTCATATGTTTCTACCTACTAGCCTCTCAATGGGGAAAAGACATAAACTTCTTCATTTTTGACCTATGACTACTTTCCTGTTTTAAAATCCATAATTGCTCTGGTTCCTTTCCTTCCTACCACACATCCATGGGGATTTCTTTGCCCTCATCTTTAAATCTCAGCCCCTCAGGCTGTCCTCTTACCCCATTTAGGAGTCATTATCCCAAACATCGTATTTTGCTGTTTTTGTTAGTAAGTGACCAGCTGCCCATGTGGGAGTCACAGGGGTGTCTCTGACTTGAAGTTATAACCTCCCTCTTATCTCAAGGGGACTGGGAATCATTCCACAAAGCCTTTCCAATTTGGTTATATTGGTAACCATTAAGATCACCAGATGTATTCATGGCTGTCTTGGGCTGTTTCTCCAGGAAGAAAATATTCAAACTCCCTCTGCTTGTCATTTGTGAAAAAGGAAGGCTGCCACTGAGGAGAGCTATGACATTCTGCCTTCTAGCCTTGGAAGAGCGAGTTTTTCTTTTAACCTTGTCTTCTCAGACTCCAGTTATATTTTTTTTTCCTCCTGGAGAATAAATATTGCAACAATGCTCTGTTTGTGGGATCCTGGGGCTTTTGCCACTTTGTCTGGATAAAGGACAGCATGATAACTCTGTCCAGCTTCCTCCCATTGGCCTAAAGGAACTGTTCTTTCTGGCATTATAGCTTTTTCTCTGGGATTGTGACAGTTTTGGAGCCCCATTATTTAAGTTCAATAAATAGAGATCTTGCTTCTCTGGTAGGAAGCTGTGGTGTAAGTCTCAGGAAATGGTCATAATTTTAAAAAATTATTTATTTATTTGGTACAGGGTCTCACTATATAGCTCAAACTTATAGTGATCCTCTTGTTTCATCTTCCCCAGCACTGGGATTACAGCCATGTGCCACCATGCCTGGATTCAGTGGCTGGCTGCCAGCCTGGCATGCAGTACTAGGGATCAAACTTGGGTCCTTGTGCTTGGCCATCAGGTGCTTAGATCACCAAGCTATCTCCCTGGCTGCTCATTAGTTTCAAGTAGAGTGTTTTCCCCCAGGGAGTTTTGTGGATGCCCTATAGAAATATTGAGATTTCTTCCAGGTATCCACTGTGACTTTACGTCTGAGACCTGGAATGAGGAAGCTATTAAGGCTCAGTGGAGGTGGTTAACTGCTGGTATCACTATTCATGTCCTGGATTTTGGTCTCTGTAAACTCTTCTGGTACTTATGCTGCCTCAAATTCTCTCTAGAGTGTCATCCTTTCCACTCACCTAATCTGTGTGCCCTATGTGGTAGACCTTGGAATATCCAGGGTCCAGTTGAGTCTGATGTCTCAACTAATGGACTTGGCACAGTACTTGGTCTACAAGGGCGGCTTCAGGGACTGGAATGTGATTCAGGACTAGCTGAGACCTTTCCTGAAGTCCATGGGGGCCACAGAGCTCTACTTGTGGAGATGGAAGTAGTACCAGCAGAAAGGACAACTGCTGAGGTCCTCTTGCCTCCTGTAAGCTCAACCAAGTTGGAGCCAACACCAAGGATGCAGTGCTGAGGAGCAAAGACTGAGAAAATTGGTCATGTTTGAGTCCTGGATTAAGCAGCATTTGCTGTGTTCTCTGCTATGCCAGCCAGTACATCACCTTTTCTCTCTAAAAGTGGTTTCAGTAGTGTGCTTGCTCTCCTGCTACCAGAGTCCTTCTTCTACACTCAGTATGGTAGTCAAGAGTGAAAATGTTCTGCTTACTTTCTGTTCTCTGGGAATGAAAAAATGGTAAAGTACTCATGCAGAAAATGTTCATCGCTAAATCAAGAAAAATGTGCTATGACAAAACAGAATTAATATATTGAAGGACAAAAGACATAAAAACAGGGGAAAAAGCCTTATAAGTACAAAAGTCACAGCTAAAGACCAGCTTTAAAGGTACATTTGTTGTATTATCTACCCTTATCATCCCAGGTCACTTTCATCATTTAATTCTTTTTTTTTTTTTTTTTTTTGTCTTTTTGAGACAGGGTCTCACTGTGCAGTTCAGGCTGGTCTTGAGCTCACTTTTGTAGCCCAGGCTGGTCTCGAACTCACAGCGATCCTCCTGCCTCAGCCTCCCGAGTGCTGGGATTACAGGCGTGTGCCACCACGCCTGGCCCTCATCATTTAATTCTTTTTATGCCAGCTATTAAGTAACTTGGCACAAAGAACAGTAGTCCAATACATGAAGTAGATTTTGTTTTGAATGGTGGTGATTTCTTCCATCTTCAGCAAGTTTTTTGACCTGAGCATCTTAGGGACATTGTTATGGAGTCCGTGTGCTCACGTGAAATGCCTAGGTCGGGACTTGAGATACAGTAGGCCCTTCGAGGCTGGAGCAGTTCCTATCGGCTACTCTTATGGTCACTCACTAGACACGTGAGCTCCCTCCCAAGTGTCCCTGGTACTAGTCCCAGTCAGGGGCTAATACCTGTGGTCCCAGCCTTCCTCTTCATTATTGACCTCTTCTGATAATGTGGAATTTTAGCTGTCTTTCACATGCATTGTACTTAACAACAAAGTGGCCATTCGTGGAAATTCTGGTTTCTCCTCATTCGTTTATGAACCTCTGCACTTATAATCTTCGTTGTGAACAAGGAATAACACAAACTATAATTATATTACGCAGAACTCAGTTATACTCTGTGCATTTATCATTCTCAGATTTTTCCCATTTGACTAGCACCAAAAATGTAAAATCACATAGCACCGGTAGTATTTCCTATATGTATTCTACCCCAAGGACAGCAAATAGAATACATCTTCATGTTCCCAATTTCCCAATTAGTTTTATCAATTTTTATCTATGAGCCTTAGTTTAGCCTCAGAGTTCTCAACTCAAAGCGTCCAAAAGGCCTACTAATGGACATATGGTCCCCAAACAGAAAACTTTATTTCTTTTCTCCTCCCTGGGTTGTTGCATTTTGAGATTTTGTTATTGAAGTAGAATGTATATTTTTAAGCATTTTTATTTTTTAAATTCTCTAGATAACAGGGATTATTTGTAGTCATGAAGTTTGAAATATTGGGCTCCATGACTCGGCGTTCTTTTTTGATTAAAGAGAGACTACATTTCCTGGATTGCTTTTCATGGCAGACCAGCCAGTGAGAGCAAGAGCAAGAACAGAAGAAAGCGAGTGAGCGGCAGAGCAAGAAACCAAGCAAGCTCAATATAGGAAGTGGCGGAGAAATAATAGAAACCCAAAGAAATAACACGTCCCGAGAAGAATCAGAGAGAAGCCGGGAAGAGTCCAAGGCCCGGAACCCTAGACTCAAACTGCATTCATCAATAAGATGTGTTGGGCTTGCTGCTGAGTGAAACCCTGGGACACAGAACTAAGTGAGACTAACTCTTGCCCTCAGGAGCTCCCAGTCTATTTGGGAAGACAGTCATGGGTGGACAACAAAGTCTGAAATCACCAGGAGCTGCAATGAGGGCTAGAATATGTATGCACAGAGAGGCACGAGCGTCTGAGTTGGCCTGGTGGCATCCACGGAATCCTGTTTGACTCTATCTCGTATTCCTTGTCCTATACTTTAATGACAGAGCATGGAGGAATAGCTGCTGGCCTTTCTTTACCAGTTTGTTCTGGGTGAAAGCCTTGTATTTCTGAGAAGTCTGAGGAACAAAATATGGTGACGGATAATTTAAAAATACAGGCCGTAGGACCACACAGCCTTAGCCCTCAATCCTAGCTGCTCGCTGGCCATATGACTTTGCGAAGGTGACTATCCCCTCTGAGCCTTGATTTTGGGACTCAGTGGGCTGTTGAGACAGTTAAAATAGAGAATACCTCTGAAGGACTTGGGGCATGTGAGCTAAACAGTAAATTAAACTTTATTATTAGTTAATTTTGTTGCTACTCTTACCAACTCAGTAATTTGAACAGTTTTAATATTTCTTTTGATTTGTCCACTTCTAAATTAGAAATATATTGCTTTAAATCATGAGAAAAGAAATGAGCTCAACTTGGACTGAGGACTTGGGTTAGTATTTAGGGGCAGAATTTTGGGGCTTGTACTTGGAATGGAGAGGAGAGGTTGAGGGAGGATGACCCTGACTGAAGAGGAGCTGCTTGTGTAGAGAACAGCAGAAATCCAGAGAAGGGGATAAAGGAAACTGATATGGAGCAAAGTCTGGCTCCTAAGTGTTCTCCAGAGGGTTAGGGAAAACCATAGAGTTTGAGAACAGTTTTTCAATGTGTTGACAGCAAAGGTTAGAGTGGCATTTCCCTTAGAAAATCCCCAGTGTGTAGAAAATGAACTTTTACCAAGTACTTTAGTAGCAGTTTAACTTTGTCCTTCATAACCAAAGTGTTGGTGTCTTTATTTTTTTGGAGGTGGCTGGGTTTATTGCCAAGTCTGCTTTTTTTTTTTTTTTTTTTGGCCATGGGATATGTCAAATCAGTTATATTCTGAAGAAAGAAAATCTGACAGAGCAAAAGAAACGCAGTGAGGAGTAGATAACCAGAGAAAAATTTATGTTTGTCTTATGAGCAAACGGTAGACAGAGTCCAGCACATTGCTTTGAATGTGGCAGAGGCAGTCGTAATGAAACCAGTGTTGCTTAGTATTTGGCTTCTTCACGATCCTAGTGACAGGAACTCAAGGTTGGCTGAAGGATTTTGAGGAAATGATAGATGCCCTCTGAAAGTCACTTCGAAGCCCATACATTCCAAATAAGTGGCTTGAGGAGGCTTCCAGAAGCTATATTTTCATGTGACCATGCTTAAGTAGAATACCAGTTTATCTAACAAGATAATTAAGACAGGAATACAAAACAATTGTCAAGATGTCGCTAGATCTTTTATTCCTCACAGTTGATCTCTGACTTGGCCATTTTATCTTTATCTTAAGGGCATAGAGGTTTTTGGGGAACTTCCCCAAGTCAGTAGCCGGACAGTAACCAACTTGACTTGGACTCTGGTCTGAGTGACAGCAGTGAACAAGCTCTTGATCCCTAGCTATACTGCCTTAGAACTAAAGATCCACCATAGTGCTCATCAAACGAACAACAAGGTAGGAGTTGGTGGCTGAAGTAACACTGAAACATATTTCTTTAAAGATCATGTGTATCGGGCCAGCAAGGTAGCTCAGCAGACTAAGCTTCTGCTGTGGCAAGCACAGGGACTGGCACAGGGATCCTCAGTCCTGCATGCTATGCCAACCTTGCCCGGGGAGCACGCTGAGCCAGTGACCCAGTCCAGGCTTGGTGGGGCATACCTGTAAGCCCAGTGCCGGGGAGGTTGAAAACGAGAGGTTCACTATGCGTCTGAGCTGCTTAGTGAGATCCTGTACCAAGTACAAAAATGAGAAAAAAACATATCTACTGCACCGAGCAAATGCAAAACTATATTTCTAAGCTACATTTTCACTAGGTAGATGAAATTTGACCGTAATTATCTAGTTCTACAATCTAATCTTGTCAGCAAAACAACCTTCTATTGGAGTTTCTCCTTTGCTAAAATATGGTTGGCTACTGTGGTAGTTAATTGCGATGTCAACTTGAATGATTGCTTTTGCACAGTTCTGAGTGTGGCTGGCTGACTGCCTTGCTAAAGATGATGACCCACCCTGGGTGTGGGTGGCACCAACCGAAACACGGGCAACGCAGATGGACAAAAAGGGAAAGAAGAACCCAGGGTCACTTTTGTTTCTTCAGAGGAGCTTAGTTTTCCCCACCACCTTTGGACAGCCATCCTCAGGCTCCTGGCATGGTCTCTTCAGGTTTCTACTGCAGACCTTTGATTTCCTGATGCAATCTCACACAGGGCTCCACAGTGAACTCAAGACCTACAGCTTCTGACTGGATCCTCTGCTCTCCAATGCACAACAGGCCCGTTTGCTTCCTTCCACGCCTGACACTGCAGGCAGCCCTGGTAAGCCTACCTTCTCAATCCTTTATGTGCCATACATGAATGTATATTTTTATCATGAGTCTGCTCCTCTAATGAGTCCAAGCTGGTGCAGCAACCCAGGGAACAGTGATCTTATGTTACAAACAATAAGTTAAGCCCCTTTCCTCTGTATGTATCTTAGTCACTTCTGTTGCTGGGACAAAATACCTGACAGCTACAATTTAGGACTTGGCTGGCCCCGAGGCAGAGGGGCACCGGAAAGGACAGTGGTTGTGATTACTCATGACAGGAATCAGAACGACAAGGAAGGAGCTGGGGAGGAGGCTGTCACCTTCACGCTTCACACCTGTAGTAACCCGCCTCTTCTGCACCTTTTAACAGTGAAGCCAGCTCTAACGTTCCTGTAACTCAGTGACCTTCCAAACAGCTCCATGTGATCCCAGGAGGCTTCAGGTAGACATTTAGATACAAAACGTAGGGACATTATTTATGGGAAGGCAGCTTTCAGTAAAGCTGTGTGTGAAGAAACACAAAGGTATTCTGGGGACAGATCTGCCAGCAAAATGTGAAGAACATCTTGTGATGTGGGTACAGAGTTTACAGTAACCCTCAGGCTATCACTGGTACCACACTCCTACTATAGAGGAATTAGGATAAGTTTTCTTTTAAATGTCCGGGGGTTGTAACATCTATAAACAGTCTTTTAAAAGTCTGTTTTACGGAAGCAAAGAGTTTTCATTAACAACCAGAAACTTGGAGAAAAGAAGCATCAGTATTCCAGACTCTTATTAAATACTCTGGATTTGCATAATGTGTGTCTGCTTAAGTAGGAAACATTGGTCAGTGCCATTCATGTGAGGAATGGCAGGCAGGCCACAGTGGACAGCACTTTCAGGCCCTGAAAATCAGAAAACCTAGGCACCCCTGAGGAATAAGGACTGGGGCAAGTGGGCCTGAGGCTGGATGTAACCTGACTGTTGTTCCATTCTGGCTCTTGGGACCCACTGGGTCAGCGCCATGGAGCTGCCTGAAAGAGGCTTCTCATCAGGCTTAGGTCTGAATCTGGGCTGAATGGATGAAGTGCAAGTGACAGCACTGTTTTCAGCACGCTCTGACTGCTGACTGGGGTCTGAAGGCTGTAGCTTGGCATCTGCTGTCCTATAGGAGCAGCTTTTCCAGTAAGTCTCCCTGAGCTGTATTACACCAGAGGAGAGGTGAACCACAAATATTATGGGCTCCTTATGAACTATGGCATTTGCCCCTTCTTTACAGTAATTTATAGAACATGTCATCAATTTACTTTAGATGTTAGGAAAACATCTCAAATCCCTTTTAATTGTTTGGGTTTAATAAATACCTAACTTTGGTCTATCACAAAATTCTATTTTATATATGTGATATGAATAGGTATATATGAACACACATATGCATGCAACTATATGGTCTACTTTAGTCTCCATAGTAATATTGTAAAATGTAACATAAAAGGAGAAACTGGAGCGGAGACAAATGGGTGGGCCTGAGATGGTAGGCAGAGAAGAACTTGGCGCTCTGAGTGTGTATCCAGGGTCCTCTCCCACCAGAGCTGCTACTCAGTGTGAAGCCCATTGGCCCTGCTCAGGATGCTTGAATCAGGATGTCCTGGAGGAATTAGGCCACTGACACAACCACCAGTGTTGTAATGTTATGTGGCAGTACCGAAAGGAACAATGAGAAGACCTGATGAATTTATCTCAGAGGTCTCCCTGAGACTGATCTCTCTGGAAGTGAGCCCCAACCCTGAGAAGTATCTCATATTTTATTTGGGGCCAAGGAATGTGCTCAGGTGCAGAATCACCTCAGTAAGGAAGTGTTACAATCTCTGACCTCCACTTACCCAGTGCTAGATTCACACAAATGCTAATTACAAAAGTTTCAAGCGAAGGAGGAGACTGCTCATGGAACGCCTTCAGGTATCTTTCTCCTTGAATCTCGGTTTTCTAGGATTCCCAAACCACTGCTGTCCCTGGGCTTTGCCTCTTGGGACGCTAATGGCATATCTCTATACACTCACAGGGCAAAGTGAGAGTATCACAGCACAAGCACAAACCGTGCCATGCCATGATAAATGATACAGAATTTTACCAAACAAAATGACAGGCATTCAACAATGGTCATTACATTGCATCTTGTTGTCTTCAAATTAGCTCTTTAGATCATCAGATACGAGCACGCAAAATTGATCAAAAAGTTATAAGAAATTAAAAAGGAGAAGGGAAACGCATTGAACATTAACTGCTCCTTTCAATAGACCAGCAGAAAGCACCAGTGCACTTACTCAAGCTGTCCTGTATGGATACATAAATATATTTTTCTCCTTCTTTCTTTCTTTCTTTGGTCCTTTTCCTCATACCAGTTTTTCCCTTCCTTTCAACAGGGTCTTTCCCCTTAATAGTATCTGTTACCCCTTTCAAATTTTATTGACTCTTTCAGGTTCTTACACTAGGGAGACAATTTGATAATTACACATGTGAGTCTGATATTGACTTGAGTTTTATAAGGTATGTGCTAGACTTTGGCTGCCTGATCTTCCATAGTGAAATTTAGCCAACTGATTAGCATCACAGGAAGAAGTGTAGCAAAGCAGAAAGGATGGGGAGGCTGGGTCCCAATGGACCAGGGTTTGAATCATGGCTCTAGCACTTGTGCAACATTTGTCTACTATTTACTTCCTTGTGAATTTAATTTCCTGTTCTGTGAAATGAGAGTGATCATATCTCTCACAGTTGTGATGCTTGATGTCATGGAATAACTGGCATCATTATGACTGTTACCTGAGGAGCCAGTGGTCCCAAAGGGAGAGGGTCGGGCCTGATCGTCATTACGTAAGGGCCTCGATGATTGCTTTGAGAGATCAGGATATCAAGGTCCTGAGTATTTTTTTTTTCTTTCTTTCCTTAGCTGTGATTGCTCTGGCTCTCTCTACCTCCATTTCCTTCTTGTTTCTATTTGAGTGACTGGGAAGATGAGTCAGCTGTGTACCTCAAAGGAGTTGTCAGAGTTTATTTGCTGCTCCCAGGTTCCCAGTAGTTGCTTCTAATACTGTTATTTGAAATATGCATTTCAACTGTGTGGGCATTCAGGGCACCCACAGCTCTCTTTGGAGGATTGTGGCTGTGACTCTTCAGCACTGAAGACCAATGTCTCTGCTGTAGAAGGCAGTTCCAGTCACACCACTACTCCTTGTGCTCGCTCTGAGGAACAGGCTGCAGCAGTGTCCTGGTGCACTGTGACGGGTAGACAGCAGAGGGCACCTCTAGCCTGCAATGGAATGCAAGCTGACCCTGAGAGCACGGACACAAGGTGGGTGCTCCTGCCGCCTTCCCATGCTCTTATTTTACAAAACTGCATGTATCCCACCTGCATTTGCCCCAGACCCCTGACCTCCCTGACCACTTGGGACAGCCAGTTGGTCTTTCATGACTCTGAGTGAAGAGGAAGATTTGGACTCAGAAGAGGGCTTTTCACCTGAAAACGAGGGCCTGCCTGTTTGACTCCACCCGGCCTTTGTTGGGCGAAGCTTTCCAATCGTGTGTGGAACTTTGTTTTATTAAATTTGATGAGCTCTATATTTTTGCCACATGTCACAGATCACCCACGTTGACTGAGCCCTGCCAGAGCAGAGCTGCTATTACCCTGAAATGAAGCCAGATTTTTTAAGTGCGTGGGGGCAATTCCAGTTTGGTGCAATAAATTATATGGTTCTGCCTGATTTATTTTGCTCTGGGCTGGGAGTACTGTTGACAGAATGTATCGTGCAATGTGTAGATGGGTTGGGGAACAGCAGCAGCAAAGAGGTGGGGAGAAGGAGAGCGAATTGGGAGTTTCTGTAGCGAATGGGTTGAAAAAAAATAGACACAAACACAGCTGCCTGCTTTGCCTTTCCACCCCTCACCCAACACTGCCACCGTGCCTGTTTTTTATACCCTCTAAACTTGGAGCTGAGCTTCTGCAACTCCAGAAAGAAATTTGGGAATGCATAGTTTCCACAAATGGTAATAGAATCCCTGTGCTCCTATCCATTCCTCTGTCACAGAAGGAAACTCTGTGGACTGAATTCCAAGAAATAGGCCTCTAGAATTTTTCTTCTTTGTTCTGTTTGTTACATGATGGTTTTGAAAGAGGATGCTGGTACCTCAGTTACCACTGAGTCAGGCACCCTCATTAAATGTGCTTAGTCTATATGACAATGTGCCTGCGACCACACAAAAAAGGAAATAAAATTTAAACTGAACCTTCTCATCTGAACCTAGGACCAGGGGACTAGTATACAAAATGCATTAGGACAGAACGCGGGGAAGACTAATGTTAGACTATCTTGGCTCAAGTCCATATTCTACCTCAAATTATTTTTTAAAAAATGTAGAAGTCATTTATTTACCTATTTGGCACAGAATCTCACTATACAGATCTAGCTCACAGTGATCATCTTATCTCAGCCTCCCCAGCACTGGGATTACAGGCGAGGCCAGCTTCAGGGCTGGGTGTGTGCACCCAGGGTTCTGGAGCCAGCATGGCATGTGGTACCAAGGGATCAAACTTGGGTTCTCGTGCTTGCCAGGCAGGTGCTGAGACTGTGGAGCTATCTGTCCAGCCCTTTACCTTTACCTCAAATTCCTAATCACACTATAACTTTTTTTTTTTTTTTTTTTTATGGGAATGCCATCTACCTCATATAACTGTCATGGGAATTAAGTGAAAAAATGTGGATGAATTCCCTGACATCAGGGGAACCCAAATAATACACATTTATTTAATTTTTTTTTACTTGTAAGACAATTCTGCTGGCATATGGGCCAACTCAGCTGTAATCAAAGGAGACCCCCTTTGTATTAGTTACTTTTTGCTCGTTGCTGGGACAAATACCCAACACTCAAAATGAAGGAAGGAAAGGTTTATTTAGCTCACAGTTTGTGGAGGTTTCAGTCCATATTCGGCTGGCCCAAGGCTGAGTGGAACAGAGCAGAGAGCATCCAGTTCATGGCGGCAGAACAGCAACAAAATGGTGGCAGAGGTAGCCAACCAACACGGC
>PVJA010039519.1:0-19102 GCA_004027025.1 Myocastor coypus | reverse complement strand
GTGGTTCTTCTACAGAGGTTCCTGACTCTTGTGTTGGGGCTCTGGCTGCTAGCTTTTGTGAATCCTGGCGGATGTGGTCTGTAGGTGGAGGTGGAGCTTTGGGATTGAGTAGTCCTGGTAGGCTCGTGGACCAGATCGGTTGCCAAACGGGCTATTTGATGGGTTCAGTGCTGGAGCTTGGGCTGGAGGGGTTCAAAAACAAAACAAAACAAAACAAAAAAAGGGGGGGGAGGGCGGGGCGGAGAAAGGGAAGGCAGGCCAAGTATCCTGACCCAGCAGGCGAGCGGGCTCAGCTCCCAGCGGTGCAATTTGGGTCTGGGCTGGAACAGGAAGTTAGTCGCGGGAACGCAGAGGCGGGGCAGAGGGTCGCAGGGAGCTTACCCGCAGCGGGTGTGCAGGCTCAGCTCCCAGCGGTGCAATTTGGGTCTGGGCTGGAACAGAAAGTTATTAGCGGGAACGCAGAAGCGGGGCAAAGGGGCGCAGGGAGCTTACCCGCGCCGGGTGCGCAGGCTCAGCTCCCAGAGGTGCGATTTTTCAAGATTCTGTTTCAAAGTAAACTATAAGAGCTAGAGAGGATGGACCAGATAACTTAACAGACTAGAGCACTTGTGTAAGCAGAGCACAGATACCAGGATTCAATCTCTGGGCCTGTTGTCCTGGGCCCAATCCCTGGGGTGTGCTGAGACTGTGACTATAATTGCACATGGTAATGCACATTTGTAATTCCAGCATTTGGGAGGCTGAAAACAGGAGAACTCAGTGCAAGTCTGATCTGTGTAGTGAGACCCTGTAGACCCTGCACTAAATACACTAAATAAATACATACACAGAGTCTTATTTTGGGTCACCTTTCAATCCTAGGTTGGTTAGTTCCCAGACAGGACTATGGAGCAGAGATGCACTGGATAAGAGGGCTGCTCCAGGCCTGGCAGACAGGCAGCAGAGAGCTTCAGAGGAAGTGCTATGAGGGAATAGATATCTTTCCTCCTCAGACCTAGTGACCTGAACACTGGACCCTAATTCCTAACAGGAGGTCAGCTAAAAGGTCTTATCATCCAATGGTAATCTGTAGGCCCTGTCTATGAGCAGATGAACATTTAGAGAGACATATGGATAAAAAATAATTAATTGCTCTTATCAGGCATGTGTGCATCTGAGGCACTCCTTCCTAAAATCCCAGTTCCACTGTTTTAGATCTGATTTGGGAGACTCCAGCATTCCTCCATGATATTAAAACATAAAATTTGTAGAACTTGTATGTGATTAAATGATTGAGGTGTTATGTTTATAGAGCGGTGGTCTCAAAAAAATAGACTGTCAAGATGCAACAAATTGTCACTCCTATTATGTTTTGCATTTAAATTTCCTTAAGAATGCATTCATTGAATAAAAATATCACATCTTTTTCAACTATTCTTCAGAGCATGGGCACTTTGGTTGTTTCCAAGATTTGGCTATCATAAGTTGTGCTGCTATAAACATTGGTGCACAGCTATCACTACGATATGATGTTTTTAGTTCTTCTGGGAGAATTCCCAATGGGGGGGATACGTGGATTGAATGGGATTTTCAGTTTTAGTTTTTAAAGGAGTCTCCACAGTCAGGCTGTGAATATCAGGGTTCAAATCTGGGCCCTTGCACTTGTTAGGCAGGTGGTTGGACCACTGAGATACCTTCCTAGCCCCTTAATCTGTTGCATTTGTTTGATGTATACTACTGCAATTTGATTGTTTAAAGAAAATTTCTTTTTAGTATACTTTTACATTTACAGAAAATTTTTATGGGTAGTACAACTTCTCCATCTTTGCCAAGTTTTTCATACTGTCAGCACTTACAATATATTCATTACAATTAATAAACAAAAGTAAATGTGTAATCAGCTTAAATCTATGTATTATTCCTATTTTCTTATTGTGTTTATGCTATATATTTTCTGTCCGAGAATCCCATGCAACTTATCCCTTTACATTTAGTTATTGTCACAGTTTATTGCCATGATAATTTTTTGACTTTCCTCTTGTTTTGATGACCTTGAAAGTTTTGAGAAAGAGATGAAAAAGAATTAAGATACATTATGTACATGTACAAATATCTTAGAATAAGTGTAATGAACATGTATAATAAATATATTCTAGTAAAAGTTAAAAAATTACTGTTAAAAAAGAACGCATTGATTGCTAGTCATGGTAGTGCACACCACAAATCCCAGCAGAGACAGAGGCAGGAGGATCATTGCACATTCAAGATCAGCATAGGCTAAAATGTAAGTTCAAGTCCAGTCTGAACTGTCTAGGAAGACCCAGTCTCAAAACAAAGAAGAAAAAAACAAACACATTCTTTATTAAATTAATATTGTCATGATATAACTTGCTTCCTATATATCAATAAAAAATTTGTAGTTATGACATATAGATAATCTTTCAAAAATTGTGCCTATAAAATTTGCATTATGCATTGGCTACCTATTTTACAAATGTAATTTTACTTGATATCACTCTCCATCTTAAATCTGCTGGTTTGAGATGACTGATGGAGTTTCTAGTATAACTCTTTGCTGCTTTCTTGATATGTTAGCAAAGGTTGCACCAGATAGGATATTTATTTTTAGAAGGCATACCTAAATAAGTCACTGACGAGTTACTGATCCTGAGAGTTTTGACTCCAGAGCAACAGGGCAAGCAGCACATACAGCATGATCCTTCCACTTGGCAGGGCTTTGCACATGTGGCCTTTGGATGTCTCCTTTGGGTGTCCCACTACTGCACATGGAGAGAGCTTGATGTGGGTGTCACCACAGCCAAATACTGGCAATAATCTGTTGAATAGAGTTTGCTCAAAAATAAAAATTAGTCTCTGAGATTTTCATAGAGATGGAAAGTCTGCATAAGGTATGTCTCATCCTTGTGGGTATAGTTGAGTGCCACGTAGTCTATAGAACCATGACACTTATCAGAGAACTCTCATCTGTGGAGTCTTTTCAAAACTGATATTATGTAATACTTGTATTGGTTATTGATAGGCCAGGATTCAAAGTGGGTTTGTAACAAACATTTGGTGATGAAAATCTAGCAGGATACCAAGGGATCTGCAGGTCCCTCCTCACTAAGGCTTGCCCCAATCCACCACCAACCCTTCTAAACAGACCAGGAGCCTCAGAATTCCCTTGCTGACATAAACATCATGACACCTAAAATTGGGAGTATCCCTTGTTCAACCTATCTTAAAAAAAAATAAATAAATAAATAAAACCTCTCCCATTATCCAACTTGTTAGAGAAAGGAAAAATTAAAGAGGATCATTTCTCCCTCAGGACTTGCTGTCTACAGTCGACTCCTTATTTCAGTTTATCAGCAATGAATATCTCCAAGGCTCCCTCTCCAACTTTAACCCAGATGAGATCACCTTTTTGCCTTCTGTTTCCCTTTCCTTCTCTACACATTTGGAAAACAAGTGTCATTTCCAGATAGCTCGCTCACCTCTACCTCCACCTCTTTTCCCTCTGACTTTCTTGACACATACCTGGAATGAATTCCTTTAGGATTCCTTCAGAGATTTCTCTACCACTGCTATCCTTTTATGCTCTCTCATTTTCTATTTCATCCTAACTTCTTCCTACGGGCCACTATCTCCACTTCGGATGTCTCGTCTCCCAGCTCTATGCCTCTGGGCCCATAGTCCCACTCTGGTCTGATAAAGTCCTGTTGGCATGCTGAGTCACTCCTTCCCACCACTTGGCCTCCTCTCCAGTCAGAGACAGTTGTTTGGAGGGCTTTGGCCCCATGTCCCTTTTGAGACTCACAGAACACAATCATTGCCTTCAGCCTCCTTTCACTTTCCCTCTGTTTATTCTGTCTGTCTGTCTGTCTGTCTGTCTGTCCGCCTTTCTGACTCTTTCTCTCTGTCTCTCTCTCTCCCCTCTCTCTGTCTCTCTCACTCTCTCTGTCACTGAACTATTCTTCTGCCCTAAACTGTCAGTCCGTCCTTAGAGGCCCCCTGAAGCTTCTGACCTCAAAGTCAACTGCCTAGTCTTCTTCTGCCAAACAACCTCACCACAATACAAATTGGACAATAGGACTATCTGGTCTTGCCAAGGACTGTTAAACTCAAAAATCCTGCTATCACAGCAGTGATCGGTCAAAATTCCTTTAAAGGTTTTCCTCTGCTCGAAAGATGTGCCCCTCTTGTACCCACAACCTTTCCAGCCTCCTCTCTCTGTCAGAACAGATTCCTCGACATCCCAGCCCACAAAGCTAGCGCTGGAGCCACTGTCTCCACAGCAGGCCACCACTGGAGTCTGCAGCCTTCACTATAGCCGCTACTTCACCTTCTAACTGCTCAGCTTTTAGGGGTTAAAGTGACAATGCACTCTCTCCTTGTTACGTCTCTACCAGCCTTTCCTCATGGCCCCTTTCCAGATACAAAACAAAACAAAAAACAAACAAACAAAAAAAACACCTAGTCCCACATTTGTTCCCCCAACAGTATGTTCTGCTCCTTCTGCTAGTGCGCTGACCACAGGATGAGAGCACATACATCCTACCCTTTCCAGTTAAGCCTCACCCTCACTCCCTCTGCCCCTTAGCTACTTCATTGGTCTTCCGTCTGTGACAAAGTGTTCCTAAGTCACAGCTTCCTGCTCCTCTCCTTAAAACATTCTTGTCAGCCTGCAAGTTCAGGACTTGTGAGCTGTCAGTGCTGCTCTGTTGTGATGCGCCTAAACCTTGTACTCTGCTTGATGCGCTTGCTCCCACTCAAACTTGGGAACTATTAATAGGATGTTTTCACATTTTTCAAACTCTTCTTATGAGTTCTCCTCTAAAAGTTCTGACTAGATTCTCATAATTACAAACCTTCACAGGGCAACATAATTTAAATTGGCCAGAAATATGTTTGAGCACACTCTGATTTCATAAAGACATTCATGTGTGTCATACATGAATTTATATGCCATTTCGTCAGTAGCTGTTCCTCTTTTTATTTGAGCTTATTGCTGTTGGTGTAAAATAATAGTTTCACTACTGTCTGTTAACATTTTACAGCAATTTAATTGCCAAAGTGTCCATGACTGATAATAAGTAACAGTTCTATGGTCACACTTTATATTTTAAGGTAATGGATTCTCAGGTAAAACTCTAATAATCAAGTACTAATATAGGCACAGATTCCCCTAAAGAAAAAAATGTTATTAATTCCTATTTTATATCTTGATCTGCTCCTGACATTCATGTCATGCTAACAGGACATATCTTGGTGTTCAGGCCTCATAGAAAACTTACTTAACCTGACTTTCTTTCCATGTCTTTATTAATGGAGACCAAAGTTAACTATACACAAGTGCTAAGTTTTGGCTGTGACAGTCAAGAGTCACATCAAAGTACGATCTTAACAACGTAATGACAATTACAGAAAAAAAAAAAAAAAAAAAAAAAAAACACATTGGGTCTGAATCTATCCCAACCTATAGCCACTACAAGCACCTGGTGCCACCTGCAAGCTCATGGGTCACTGCAAATATCACCTTCTTGTCCACCAGAGAGTAAATAAGTCATCCAATTTCCTGTTCTCACAGGAAAGCTAGTTACCGTGAGATCCATCGATAATTGACCTATACAGGCCAGGTAGCTCAGTAGATGAAAGCTCCTGCTTAGGCAGAGTGCGGAGGCTGGGGTTCAGTCCCCAGTGTGTCATGCTGACCCTGCCCCATGAAACACTGAGAAGGCAATTAAGACTGGGCATGATGGCACGTGCCTACAATCCCAGTGCTTGAGAGGCTGAAAACCGAAGAATCACTCTGAGTCTACATATTGGGACTCTGTAGACCCTGTACTAAAAACATTTAAAAAATATTTGACCCATTTGGTCTTGCTTCTGAAGAGGAACAACAGAGCATGGGGTCCATGGCCCACATCAAGGTGTTTTTGTCACAGTCTCAAGTATTACTGGGAATCTCAAGTTAAAAAAAAAAAAAAATCGAATTATTTTCTTGCTGACATAGATGCCACATATATTCTTCTCCCTTAGTTGTAAAGTCATGATATTAGATATATACTCTCCATAGCGTATATTAGTGGCTGACCTATGTGATTCTTTTACACAGGCCCCTTCCCTGGTGACTCCAGACACTGTTCTTCACTTATAATTTCCTTAGAAATCCAGCCTATTTTTACCTCTCATGGGGAGAACTCATTCAAAAGCTCCATGTGTCTCTTCCCTCTCTTTCCATAATGCTCATCCCATAAACCTAACCTCCATGCACAGCCAGCTCCTCTCTCCTCCTTCCTTTGTCCATCACATACTATGAGACATTTCCGGTCCTGCTTGAGCCACACATGCAATTACTAAACTGGTGTGCCTCAGAGATCACATAAACTACCTTGCTGTAGTGTCTGATACATTGTGTCAACTTGACTGATGACTTAGCAGCCCGGTTCCCTGTTGATGGGAGTCCTGCCCTGGGGTACAGTTGGATCCTCCCTACAATATGACCAAGCCCTGCCTAGGAGATGATTGGCTTCTCACTAGAGCAGCATCAAGGGCACATCCTGGGGTATGATTGTTTCCACCCTAGGGCACAATGGGCCCGTGTCAGAGTGGCTGAGCGCAAAGTGACTTTTTAAAGGGCTGAGGAAGGAGTCAAGACTTCACTTCATCAGAGAAGCTTCAGTCTTTGCATTCTGCCTGAGCTTCATCGTTTGGCTTGCAACGCAGACTCGTCAGTCTCCACCTTAGATCTTTCACCATCCAGCACAGACCCTTTACTGTCCAGTACAGATGCTTCAGTATTCCATCGCAGACCCATCAGCCGATGGATAGAGACTTACATGGAGTGCTGCAGTGAATTTCAGGCTTCAGGGCGGAGTTCTTCAGTCCAGAGCACGCAGACGCCCTCTGCATGCTTCATCATCTGACTCTGTGGCTGACTACTGTAAGCCAATCTTACATTTCCTTATATATTGTATATTTTTTGTTAACATCCATTTCATTATATCTGTTCTGTTCCTCTAAGTAAAACCCTGATCAATACAGAATTTGGTACCAGAGAAGTGAGGTCATTGCTGTGGCTATATCTGACAATGTGAATTACAAGCTTTTGGGAATGGCTTATGGAAAGATATAGGAAAGGTTCAGAGATGTTGGCTACAAGTGAAGCAATGGAAAAGCTTTGACTGTTCTGTAGAAAAGATACTGGTCAAAGCTCAGACCAAAAGACTGGCTTGAAGCCTGGTTATAAAGAATGGCTTAAGAGCAGAGACTAGAAAGGGTTGGAGAGGTCATCTACTTGTGAAGAGCTGGAAATATTTGACTGTTTGGAAGGGGAGATTCTGGTCAGAACTCAGACCAGAAGAATGACAGAAGACCTGCTTGTAAAGACCAGGTTGAGGAGGTTTCTACTGGAAAAAAAGGTCAGCATTCGTCATTGAACTCCAGACGATTTGTGCTATGGATTGGCTGAAAGTCTGTTAGAAATTTGCTTGTGGTCAAAGATTTTGCCTAAGACTGAGATTAAGCATGGCGGACTGATTAATCTTTTAAGAGATATTTGAAAGCAACCAACTATTGAGGCGGTAGCATGGTTGTTATTGGTGGATTTTAGCCAGATTTATGTTGAAAATCAAGAGCAAAGAGCCAAACAGGATGACCTCAAAAGTGAGTTTGGCCAGAAAAGAAAAATCAGGAAAGCTGCGGACTGTAAAGATGGAGCTCAACAGATTTCCACTTTTGGGAAAAAACCAGAGTGTCAAATGGATGGCTTCAGGGCATCACAAGAGTTGACAACTCTCTGCTTTTTGCAGCCCCAGAAGTGCAAAGGAGAGACGCTTTGCCTTGAGAAGAAAACTACAGAGACCCAAGAACCAGAATGGCAGCAGCAGCCAATCTAGGTTCCAAAATGGTGCCAGCATGGAGAATTTGTTCATTGAATCAGGCTCAGAGTGCTCAGCAATTTAGGCCCTTGATCCTGACAGCCAAGAGAGCAGGAAGCCCAGCTACTGCTCCAGCTGGCAGCAACCCTTGTCATCATGCACATTGGCCTATGCAGAATGCAGGAGTTCTGAGGTTAAGAAGGCTTCGATCTCAATTTCAGAAGAAAGCCTGAGAGGCCAGGCAGTATGCCCCTGAGAGGGCAGTGTGTAAAGCTGTGTGTGAGAAGCCTGTTGAGTGGAAACCCCAGAAGTTTGGGAAAGCCAGGAACGTGGATCATGCAAAGAGGGAGCAAAGTCAGTCTAAGAGAGAAGATATTGAAAGTACCACCAAGAGTGCCTTAGGGATGGAGCTACATGGAGCCTACCACTCAGTGCAGATAGCTTTGGATGTTCCAGTTGGAAATATGGGATTTAATGTTTGCCCTGCTGGATTTTTTTTTAAGAATTTTTTTTTTTGTTTCAGAACTTTTGTTTGTCTGTTTATTTGTTTATTTTTATGGCCAGCTCAGACTGCCCTGAGGGTAGGGCTGGTATAGCATGTGGTGCCAGGGATTGAACCGCGGGTCCCTGCAGCTGCCTGTGCTTTCCTAAGCAGGCACTTTAGAGTTTGGACTTGTGTTGGTACCAGCGTTTTGTATTCCCCTGTTGTTTGCAACTTTTGGAATGCTAATGTTTATCTTGTGCCTTTGAATGTTGGGTATGAGCCGGGCGTGGTGGTGCATGACTGTAATCCCAGCACTCGGGAGGCTGAGACAGGTGGATTGGTATGAGTTCCAGACCAGCCTGAGCTACAAAAGTGAGCTCAAAGCCAGCCTCAACTGCATAGTGAGACCCTGTCTCAAAAAGTCAAAAAAAAAAAAAAAAATGAATGTTGGGTATGTTTAACTTTTCTATTGTACACTAGCTCACCGTTAAGAGTTTGCCTTAGATCTTGGAGGAGACTTGGAACTTTGACTTTTCAGCAATGCTGAAAGTGTTGGAACATTGGCAGTTCTTCCAGATGGACTAAAATATCTTTTGCACAAAGGCATGTGCATGAGACTTTGGGGTCCAGGGGCAGAATGTTATGCTTTATGTCTAGTTGTCCCCCCAAAGCTTCCTGCAATCATGGTGCAGGGACTTCTAGAGTTTGAGACCTGATTCATGAGGAACTGGGATTGTGTTTTAGTACTGATGAGATTATGGGTATGAATACAGCTGGGAATTATAGGTGTGGCCTGAGGCAGATAGGCTATGGTAGAGAACCTCATGTAATATAAAAAGGGACAGAGAGGCAGACTCAGGTTATTGCTCTCTGCTCCCCTGGTTTTTCTTTTGCCTCTGTCGCCATTGTCGCTGGTCCCCCACCATGAACTGATGCTCTCTGCCATGTGCCTCTCAGCCTTTGATCCAGCTAAGTATGGACTGAAACCTTCAGTAACTGTGAGCTAAATACACCTTTCCTTCTTTCCTTCACTTTGAGTGTTGGGTATTTGTCCCAGCAACGAGTACAAAGTAACTAAGACACCTGCATTCCCTGATACCCTTTAACCCCCAAACATCAGAGAAGACTCAGGCTAATCATTGCCACCTCCTCAGTCTTCTTGTTGTCACACTTGGCACTAGCTTCTATATGAGCATAAATCATTATCCTTCCAACTCTCATCATCCTCCAAATCTCTACAGTCCCAGACGACCAACCTCACCAAGTGTTGGCAGTACATGTGTACTCCAAGGACAGAACTCACAACCACCACAACCACTCCAGCCATACCCAACAACACATACACACACACACACACACACACACACACACACACGTCCTCTTCTCAAAGGCCTTTAGTCATTGATATCTCCCTTTCACAATTCCCCTCTTCGCACAAGCTCACATGTTCCCTGGAAAACTCCACTGGCTTCCCTTGAATCCAAACTCACTTCATGCAAAACACCTCTAGATAACCAACACAAAATAGACAAACTGCTGTTTCTCTGTTCCCCTTTGGTATATGAAACTCTGTCATCCCTTGGCTTACTCCTCTTCTAGGGCCCTTTGCATGGCTTGCTGTTATATTCATGATGGCGCACTGCCTCATTTTCCTTATTTACTATGTTGTTCCTAGATTAACAACCCCAAATATTAACCAAAAGCTTCTCTTAGGTCACTCTTACCAAGCCTTACTCCAATGAGACCCTTTCAACAACAACAACCAACATCAACTCCTCTTTCTGATCTCGAGACTCTTGGCCCCACAATACCCTCAGTCAGCAGGAAGTAGCCAGATGATTTCTTCACCCTTTTCCTATCAAATAAAGTCTTGAATGCTAGGTCAGGATTCAAAGTTTCCCAAGAACCCTGCCTCAAACATTCTCCCTCTTGGTTTCTTAGGCATCCTGTCCCCAGAGTGTTTCCTCCTTGGCCCAACGCAGAGCTAAGCCCAATACCACAGAACAAGTCTGTCTGACTTTGACCTTGACAAGCAAATGCAGACACTCTCCTTTGTTAATATTGATAATTCCTCACAGACCAGTTAGCCGGGCCAAAATTAGTGCTCCCTCAGCTTTTCCAGCCTACAATAGCTCCCACATTCCTTCGAATCTCTGTGCTTTGCCCTGTACACTGCTGTCTTGGTCTGCGAGACAGCCAGCCTGTCCACTGCTCCCAATAAATCTTCTGCTCATGCCAGAATGCCTTGTCTAGTCTACTGTATGGGCTCATACCTAACATTTATGCTGTTATTTGGCAGACATTCTGCAAGATATTATGCCAGCATATCTGGCTTTGCTTCCCTGGTTGGTTTTCTTTCAAACAGAAAACAAGTATGTAGATCTTGTCAAGAGGCCATCTTGTCTAGAGAGGCAGATGACTGAGAAAGAGTATCATGGGACACTAAAAAAAGGACAACCTAGCCTTGCAGTAACAACACCCACAAATGAACTCCTAATTGTCTCCAGGCAGTTTATTCAGACTCTAGAATCCAGCTCTTTGATTTTACCTGGGGTTCATCTGCATTAAACTTTTGGTGTTTGCATGAACAATTTGAACAATTTCTAGAGTGGACTGATACAGGCATAGTGAAATGTAGTTAGGCAAATCTGTTTATAGCCCAGATTACCTGCTTGCTTCAAAATCGTACATGGATGAAGCAGCCTCAGTCTTCTGCCTTGAAAACAAACTCCCAGGGTCATAGGCAATCTGATAGTGATTATATTACTACAAGATTTTTTTCCTTTCTGTACATTAACAAACCCACATCTAATTACTTTATCCATTTGTTAAAAAATACTGAAATGTGCATACATCACATATCAATTTCTCCATAATCTCAGATTTTGTGGTTGTATTTCCTTTCACATAAATTTACTTTCATTTTAATAAGGGCACTTAACAGAAGATAGAAGAAAAATGCATGTATTATTTCCTGTTACACTCATGAATCAAATGAACAAATAAGCAGTAAGTTATGATTTTGCAAACATTTCACAGTGATGTTAACAGTGGGATTCATCAAATTTTCTGCTTTTCCAGGAAAAACATAATTATTATAAGATCAGAATATGAATTGTCTTCTAAGTTCATAGAATTTTCAGATATATAGTGTATATAGTAACTTTTGCATATAAATTTTAGTATCTGATCTAAAACTGTCTTTTCCTTGACTACTCAGTAAAAAGAAATCACTGATATTCACAACAAAAAGAAATTAACTGCTCTGGCAGTAGCATATTAAAGTATCATCACTGGGGAAGAGAAATCATATGATGAGGTTGGTTGCTAGATTTTGTAAGCTTTAGAGGAAAGCAATTATGCCTAATAGTAAACTATAGATTCAAGAAAATGGTTTGACATTTCAGATCAGTTGTTAATTTGGATTCTACTATGCAGCAAATCCATTAATTTTAATTTATGGAAAAGTATACAATTCATGTTATGATTATACTTAAATTTAATTTTATGATGCATGAGTACTGACATTTGGCATTATTTCTCTGCCATTTTTCCCTTTTGTTTAATTCACTGCTGTCATATTTGCTTCATATTCTTCAGCCAAGTAATAATCCAAGTGTATCTAAAATGTTTTCTAAATATTAAAAATAATTTTGCTAATGTGTTTTTTCACTTTAATTAGCTATACTTCATTTTTATCTGGATTTGTCTTGAGATATATGAATATTTTAATAACATTAAAAACAAGACAGAAAATGCATTTAAAAAGAATAATTTCCAATTTCTTTAAATATAAAAATGAGTCTGTGGACTTTATTATAATAATTAACATACATTTAAAATGTTTAATCATTTTTCATATCAATGAAAGTTAAAATATAGTTAGTATATTTTAATGATATATCAAAAAGTATTAACATAATATTACATATTTGTTATATGCCTCATAGTCTAGTTTTTTATTAATTTTAATAAATAATAATGTGATGGTTTCAAACACATTAGTAGTACATTTCCAATAATTGATAAAATGAACCTTGTTGTCCTTGTAGTAGTTATTTAGAGCACATGATACACGCATGATAATTTTCCCAATAATTATTGATACAAAAACTTCTTTTCATTGAGCTAGGAGAAAGTAGTTGTGCATATAGTCCAATATTCCATAATCATAGTAAGTTATTGGCAGAACTGGCAACGTTGAAAGTTTTTGACTTACTACTTTCGCAGCTCATGTGTTGTGATTAAACTTTTCTGCTGGGTTGTTAAGGGCAAGTTAAAGCAAGACCTATGTAACAAAACATGTAACTTTCGTATCTCCTATGTACAGTGCTTTGTAGATCTGTTGTCAGTGTCAGCCATCTAAATGATTCATAGCCATTGCTTGACCAGTTTGCTCTCTGTGAGAGACTGAGAGAATGTTTTCTCTCTAGGGGACTCTCTTTAGGCACACTATACATTGTTAATCCCTTTCCTCTGTGGCCCCAAAATCTCCTTAAACAGAAAATTTGGGAAACCACTGAGTTATAGGATGTTAAAGCACGGGTTCTCTTATGTCCTGAGTTCTTACTAACCTTGAAAGTCTAGGATGAAAATAGTGGCTATCCTTGTAGCCCTTCTTTTTCTCTAATTTGTGGTCTCTAAATTTGCATTCTTTACCCTCAAGAGAGAAGCTTAGAGATTCTATTACTCTAACATAGGTAGTTGCGCTTAACATCACTGTCTTTCTGAATATTAAATGGTATAGACTTAACTTGGAATCAGAATTTTCCATCAGTCATTGATATTCTAACAAACCCCCGTGCAATATGTTTAAAGCAGTTACACAGTTTTACACAGAAATTTAGATATCTAAGCATATACAAAATTGTAGCCAGTCAATTCTATGGCATTTTTCCTTGTCTCTTACTCTCTTTAATTCCATTTTCATTTTCTTGTGAAACAAGAAATATTTACTTTAAAGAGAGTATAGAAATAACTGAAATTACTTTCGAAGCAGCACCCATCTAAAAGTTCAGGACAGGCATTTCAAGCATAGTTTTATTGTTACACATTGCTATCCTCAGTGTGAAAAACGTGTTTGAGGTTCTTAGGACCATTGTCGAGTTCATCCTGAATATACAAGTGTATGATTTTTTTTTTTTGTCTTTTTGAGACAGGGTCTCACTATGCAGTTCAGGCTGGCCTTGAGCTCACTTTTGTAGCCCGCTGGTCTCAAACTCACACCGATCATCCTGCCTCAGCCTCCCGAGTGCTGGGATTACATGCGTGCGCCACCACGCCCGGCTTACAAGTGTATGATTTTGATCCTGTCATGTTTCCTATCTTTTCTGCTTACAGTGTCTCTTTTTTTAAATCCGTAAGTTATTTATTTGCATTCAGCTGTGATATGCCTTCCATTTGTTTCTTCTTTTGAGTTTTGTAGTAGGAAGACTATACAATATTGACACATGTAGGTCTGATTTGTTTCACTTATGAGTGTATCTTCAAGATACATACACTTATATATGAAGTCTTCTAGTTATATATGAAGTCTTTTGGTTATTCTTCATTATTGAGTAATATTCCATTGTATAAAAATACCACATCTTTTTCAACCATTCTTCAGATGATTGCCACTTTGGTTATTTACAAATTTTGGCTATCACAAATTGTGCTGCTATGAACATAACTGGACAAAAGTCTCTATGACATGATGTTCTCAATTCTTGTTGGAAAATTCCCAGGGGTGTATAGCTGGATTGAATGGGATTTCAAGTTCTAGTTTTTTAAGCAATCTCCGCACTGCTTTCCATAGTGGTTACAAGAGTCTGCATTCCCACCAACAGTGGAGAAGTGTTCGTTTTCTCTTACAGCCTCTCCATATTTGTTGTTGGTTGATTTCCTTATGATAGCCATTCTTTCAGGGGTGAGATGGTATTTGTATTGTTATAATTTACATGTCATTAATGGCTAGTTATGTGGGACACTTCTTCATGTACTTATAGGTATCCTAAATTTCTTTCTCTGAGAAATGTGTGTTCATCTCAGATGTGCATTTCTGGATTGGATCTTTCAATTTTGCGACTCCAATGTTTTTTTTTTAGTTCCTTACAAATTCTGAATACTTATTATCAATTTTTTTTTCAAAATTCGTGAAATGTCTTTTCAACTCTGTTGGTAAAGTCTTTTGAGGTGCAAAAATTCTCATTCAGAGGATGTCACAGTTACTGATTCTTTCAAGTGTTGTTAAATGTACATTTTGATTTTGCTCCATGAACTATTTCCCTACTCTGATATCTTCCAGATTTCTTCCCATTTTTCTCTTGCAAGAGATTTAGTGTTTCTCTTTGAAATTTAGATCTTTAATCCATTTTAACTTATCTTAGTGCATGTTGACAGATGTGGGTCAAATTTTAGTTTTGGCATTTAGGGAGACAATTTTTTCAACACCATTTGTTAAAGAGGCTATCCTAATTCCAGTAATCATGTTTGGCCCTTTTCTCAAAGATAAGGTGGTTGGGTGTGTCTGTGTTTGCTTCTGAAACTTGTAACCTGTTCCTTTGATCCTCATATTTATTTTTTTTGACAATACCATGCTGATTTTATCACTGTAGCTTTGTAGTATAACTTTAGGTCAGGAATTGGAATGCCTCCTGCCTTATCTTCGTTGCCCATGAATATTTTTGCTACTCTCTGTCTTTTCTGGGTTTAAATACATTTTATCAATGATTTCTCCAGGTCTGTGAGGTATGTTAATGTTATTTGGATAGGGTAGCATTAAATCTGTATAGCAGTTTAGGTAGTACGGACATCTTCACAATATTCGTTCTTCCTATATAAGGGCAGGGAATATATTTTGATGGCCTGAAATCTTCTAGGATGTCTTTTTTCAGAGTACTGCAGTATTCATTGAATAGATCTTTTACTTCTTAGGTTAATTTCTAAGTATTTCCTTTTTTTAGGTGTTATAGTAAAAGTTATTGTTTCTCTAATTTCCCGCTCAGTTTTTTTGTTATCTCTGTAGATGAATGGTATTGACTTTTGGTTGTTGACTTTGTACCTTAATATGCTACTGAATCTAGTAGCATCTCGGTCGAGTTTTTTGGGTCTTCCAAGTAGACTGTCATGTCATCTGCAAATAATGATAGTATAACTTCTTAACCTATTCTTATTCCTGTATATATCTCTCTTATCTAATGGCTATAGCTATGATTCCAGAACTATATTGAATAGGAGTAATGATAAAGGAAATTTTTGTCTTGTACCAGATCTGAGAGTAAAAGATTTCAGTTTTTTTGTATTCATAATTATGTTAGCTGTTGTATTGCCATAAATGGCTTTCATACAGTGAAGATAAACGTCATCTATTCCAATTTTCTGTAAAACTTTCAGCATGAATGAGTGTTGGACTTTGTCAAAATCCTTTTCCGCATCAACTGAGAAAATCATGTGGTTTTTGGCTTTGGCTCTATTGATATACTATTGATATGTATGTAGATTTGCTTATGTTGAACAATCCTTGCATTCTTGGCATGAATTCTACCTAGTCATGATGTATAATCTTCTTAATGATTTGCTGCTATTTATTTGCTATGATTTCATTGAGGATTTTTGCATGTATGTCAATGAGAGGGATTGGCTTGTAATTCTGTTTTTTTAGTTGAATCTGTCTGGTTTTTGGATTAGTATAAAACTTGGCTCTATGACTGTTTTGGGGAGGATACTTTCCTTTTTGATTTCATTGAGGACATTGAGGAGTATTGGCATTATAACTTCTGTAAATTTCATATATAATTTGGCTGTGAATCTATCAGGATCTGGACTTTTCTTTGTCAGTCGGTTTTTCTTTTATTACATTTTGTATTTCATTGGCTGTTATTTGTTATTGGGTTATTGAGAGTTCTTATATCTTCTTGATTCAGTTTTGGTAAAGAGCACCTTTCTAGGAATCTGTCCATTTCATCTGTATCTTCAATCTGTTAGGGTAAAGATTCTCAAAGTATCTATTGATGAACTTCTGGATCTCCACTGGGTGATGTCAATGTGGAATTTTTCATTCCTTATTGCTTGAATTTGAATTATTTCTTTACTGTTTTTGATGAGGTTAGGTAATGGCTTAAGAATTTTGTTTAGTCTTTCAAAAAAACCAGCTTTATGATTCTTTATCTTTTTAACCTTTTTGAGACAGAGTCTCACTATGCAGTTTAGGCTGCACATGAGCTCACTTTTGTAGCCCAGGCTTGTCTCAAACTCACATCAATCTTCCTGCCTTAGCTTCTCAAGTGCTACCATTACAGGCATGTGCTACCATTCTGGCTATAGTTTCTTTCTTTTTCTCTTTTTTTTCCCTTTTCTTTTCTTTTTTCAAACTCATAACCTTGCACTTGCGAGGCAATCACTTGTGCCCTGGAGCTTTCTCCCCAGCTATTTAGGATACTTTAATTTTTTGTATTGTTTTCTTTGTCTCAGTTGAATTAATTTGAGCTCTAAACTTTACAATTATTTCCCGTCTTTGGGCTCTGGGTTGCTCTTCCTTTTGTTAGATGATGTAGGTGCAGCATTATGATACTTATTTGTTCCCATTGTGTTTTCTTAATATGCATGTTTGGAGCTATACATTTCCCTCCTTCATTGCATCTCATATATTCTTGTAGATTGTGTTGGAATTTTCATTATACTGCAGCTATTGATTAATTTACTCTGTAACTCACTGGTTGCCAAGAGGGGTGTCTTTTAATTTCCATGTGTTTCTAAGGTTGTGTGTTTTCTTTTGTCATTTATTTCCACTTTCATTTCACTGTGGTCAGATAGTATGCATGGGATAATTTCTGTTTTCTTGCATATACTTAATCATGACCTATGGACTAGTATATAGTCTATTTTAGAAAATGTACCATGTGCAGCTCAAAAAAATGTGAATTCAGAAGTGGTTGGATAAATACT
Organism: Myocastor coypus; assembly: GCA_004027025.1. Lineage (NCBI taxonomy): Eukaryota > Metazoa > Chordata > Mammalia > Rodentia > Myocastoridae > Myocastor > Myocastor coypus. Next base: position 1,831 of record PVJA010039519.1, on the reverse strand, counting down.
CTATATGTCTGCTAAGTCCAGTTTTTCCAATTTCTGGACCAATTCTTCTACATTTTTGCTAATTTTTTTTTTCTGCTTGACCTATCTTTTTGGGATAAAGGTATGTTAAGTTCTCCCATTAAGATTGTTGAATTTGATATTAGATTTTTTTCATGTCCGTTAAAATTTATCTTATATAGCTTAGTGCTCCCATGTTGGGTGCATATATATTTATAAGTGTTATCTCTTTGTCTTGAATTTTTCCCCTAACTGGCATGTAATGACTGTCTTTATTTCATTTGATCAATCTTTGTTTGAAATTCAGACTATATGCAAACAGGATTGCTACCCCTGCTTTTTTTCTGAAGTACTAGTGAATGTAGTATTATTTTTCATTCTTGGACTTTCAGCCTATGAATTTCTCTGTGAGTTAGGTAGTATGTTTCTTCCATGCAGCGTATTATTGGATTTTGCTTCCTAATCCATTTTAATTGGAAAATTAGGTCCATTTACATTGATGGTTATAATTTCAATGTATTGACTTATGTTTGACATGTTTTATACCTACTATTATTTTAGTCTTTTTCTCTTGCATTTAATTAGTTGCCCTATTGGGTGAGTTCTTTCTGTTCTCATTTGTGGAGTTTGGGTCATTTTGGTCCCTCTTTAAAATATCTTCTAGTAGTCTGTGTGGGCTTGGCTGTCTCATTGCAAATTTGTTTAGTTGTTTTTGTTATGGAAATTTTTCACTTCTCCATCAAACGTGAGAGACAGTTTTGCAGGATATAGCACTCTGGGCTGGAATTTATTTTCATGGAAGACTTGTAGCTCTCTGCTCCATGGTCTTATTGACTTCATGGTTTGTGAAGAGGAATCTGTCGTTATTCTGATGGATTTTCCTATAAATGTACTCTGTATCTTTTGTCTAGTGGCATTTAGCTTATTATTCTTCTGTTTGATTTCTGGGATCTTGACAATTATATGTCTTGGAGTGTTTTCAGTTGGGTTGATGTATTTCGAGTTCTGTTTTCCTTAGCTACCTGAATGTCACATTGTTTCCTCATATTTAGGTGTTTTCTGCTATTACTTCTGCCCATATTCTTTTTATATCATTTATATTGACTCCTTCTTATTGATGCCCATTAATCTCACATTGTTCACCTTCGCATCATCTTGCAGATGTTGAATTATTGTTTTACCTGCATCCTGGTTATTTTTAAGAGATCCTTTCTTACGTTTTCACTAGCTGTGACTATGTTTTTAAGATCTGAAACTCTACCTTCACTTTTGTTCATACGGTGTTGCCAGTTTGTGATTGAGATATTATTGTCTTGTATATCTCATTGAAACTGCTTCATGTGATCTATTTCTTTCCTGTGTTGTTCATTCAAGGATTCCATCATTTTTTTCTATTCTTCTCTAATTTTATAACAATATCTTTTTTAGAATCTTTTTTAGAATCTAAAGAATGCTTCAGAATTTTTCTTTTAGAATTTTTAAATTTTATTTTATTATTTTTTTCTTGTTTCAGAACTTTTGTTTGTTTGTCTATTTATTTATTTTTATGGCCAGGTCAGCCTACCCTGAGGGCAGGGCTGGCGCAGCATGTGGTGCCGGAAATCAAACCGCGGTCCCTACAGCTGTCTAAGCTTTCATAAGCAGGCGCTTTAGACCACTGAGCCATCCTGCCTGGCCCTTTCTTCAGAAATTAATAAATTTATTAGTTTTATTTTATTTTGCAGTTTTTCTTTCTTTTTTGATTACAGAGATTATTTCTAATCTGATTTCCTTTTTACCTTCTACAGTTGTTCCTTCAAATGCTATTAATTCAGAGATTTCTCTTTCTACTTCT
>PVJA010039518.1:0-19034 GCA_004027025.1 Myocastor coypus | reverse complement strand
AAAAAAAAAAAAAAAAAAAAAAAAAAAAAAAAAAAAAAAAAAAAAAAAAAAAATCAAATGATATTCCAACAAATCAAAAAATCTTTAAAAAATGGACAAGTACCTAGACCTATATTGATTACCAAAACTGAACAAAAAAGACAGGAAAATGTTGAAAAATCTAATAGCAAATCATGAAATTGAGGTAGTAATAAAAATCCTACCAGGGGCTTAGGAGATAGATACCAGGCTTAGGCCTGGTAAACTCAAGGCCTACGTTCAATTCTTAGTTTAACAACAACAAAAAAATCCTACCAATGAAGAAAAGTCCAAGACTAGAGGGATTCAACACTGAATTCTAGGACAGCTGTGGGTTGGACATAATATATACCCTTGGTGAAATTGTAAGCATTATACTTGCAACTTCCTTTTAAAAAGATAACATCATCTGAATTCAAATACACACAAGAACCCATCTGAAAAAAAAGAAGTGTAGGAAAATCTCTTTAATGAATATAGATGCAATAATCCTCAAAAAGAATGGAACATATCTTCACAAATGTCATATAGCATGACTACATAGGCTTCATTCCAACGATATAAAGATACTTAAAAATTCCCAAATCCATAAATGCAATATATAACAAAATTCACATACTCATCTTAATTGATGTAGATAAAATGTCCTTTATGAGCTCTTGATAATAATAGAAAAGAAAATAGATATAAAATGACCTTATTTAAGAGCCATTCATGACAAATCTGCTTTCAACAAAACATTACATGGGTGTACCCAAAAACTTTCTCTCTAAAAGTAAGAACAAAACAAGGCATCCCACTGTAATCAGTCCTGTTGAATACATTTCCCCAACATTAGCCACAGTAATAAGGCAGAAGAAATAAATAAAAGGGTACATATAGTAAAATAATTTAAATTATCACTGTTTGCAGAAAACATAAAGTTTCACATAGACTCAAACATATTCCACCCAAAGAATCCTAGAATTAAAAATCAAGTTCAGCAATATATCAGGATACAAATCCAACACACACAAATCAATATTGCTCCTGCATATCAGTAATAAGCTCACCAAAAGCAGAAAATAGGAGACAATACTATTCACATTAATCGACAAAATTAAATGTTTAGGATCTAAATTAAGTAAAGTTGAAAGATCTATACCATGAAAACTATAGCATTGAGCATAAAGAGATAAGAGACTAGAAAATATACATCCACTGTTCCTGGATAGGCTGAACAGACATTGTATAAATAACCATTCTTCCAAAATTAGTTTTGAAATTTACTGCAATCTCAATGAAAATATATTCAGTATTCCTCAAAGACACTGAGGAAGTAATACGAAAATTAGAGGAAGCTCACAATAACAAAATAAGCCCTTGACAACAAAACAAAGCAAGAGGTACCATGACACAAGATACAAGTTGTATTACAAAGGTAAAATGATAAGGGATGGAGAAATAGCTCAGCAGACTAAGCCCCTACTTAGGCAAGCTCCAGGACTGGCTTTGATCCCCAGCACCACATGCCATCCCAGACATGCCCTCTGTCATGCTGAGCGGGCCACCACACCACAACTGGGTGTGGTGGTGCATCCCTATAATCCCAGTGCTGGGGTGCCTGAAACAGGAGGATAACCATGATTCCAAGATGTGTAGTGAAACCCAGTAGCAAATAGATTTTAAAAAATTATACAGTGATAAAAATTAAATGGTACTGGTACAAAAATGGACATATAGGCTAATAAAATAGAAAAGAGGATGTACATATAATTTGTTACATGTTTAGTAACCTGTTCTTTGACAAAGAGACAAAAAGCATATGTTTGAGAAAAGAGAGTCAATTTAGACAATGGTGCTAGGAAAACTGGCTATCCTAAAGAAAAGACTGAAAGTAGATCCTCCTTTCTCACCATTAAAATGGGTTAAAGATGAAAATATCAACTGGGCGTGGTGGCGCACGTCTGTAATCCCAGCACTCGGGAGGCTGAGGCAGGAGGATTGGTGCGAGTTCGAGACCAGCCTGGGCTACAAAAGTGAGTTCAAGGCCAGCCTCAACTGTATAGCGAGACCCTGTCTCAAAAAAAAAAAAAAAAAAAAAAAAAAAGATGAAAATATCTCAACTGTAGCAGTTAAACTGCTGGAAGGTAAAGTAAGTAAAGCTGTTCAAGTCAGGCATAGGCAAGGATATTCTGAACAAAATATCTAAAGCAGAAGAAATAACATAAAGAATCAATAGGAGGCATTATATCAAATTAAGTTTGACAAATATTGTCACATAATTTTTTATATGGCTCTCTTATACCCTCATCAACAATACTTAGAAAACTGTCATTTGCTCTTCATATTCACTAATAGTTCCCATCAATTCAATTCCTGGTACAGAAAAAAAAAAAAGAGTTGGCTATGAGTACTATTAATTGTAGCAGATTTGATGAGGATAAAGTGCTACCTCACTGTAGTTTTAATTTTAATTTTCATTAATTGTAAGTAATAGTTGTATTTACTACTTAATGTATGATATTTTTGAAATCTAAAACAAACTTTGTGAACAGGATTATAAGAGAAATCCTCATAACAGTGCTTAATTTGTGGATTCTTGAATGCCTTCCAATATAGCCATTGGTATTTTTAAAAGTTTTTAATGAAAACAAGACACTCAAACACTTGAGCTATTATGAATTATTAAAATAGTACTCTTGTGAGGTTTTGGATTAACACTGGAGATTCAACATAATAAAAAATGGGCATCAGTCAATAGCCCTTACTAACTTTCTTTCTTATAGTGATAATAACTTAGGATATACATACATATGTATATATATATATATATATATATACATATATATATGTATAATATATATTGTAATTATAATCATGTTATCTATACATATCTAGGAAATATTTTCTTTAACATCATGAACTTAGATAAAACAGAAAGGATTACCAATTCTTAAGATTATCAATAAATTATTGCCTTGTCAACCAATAGCCACTGTATTTCTAAAATAGGCATGATAAGTCTAAATTTATATTTTTAGCAATAGGAACTCGGTGTGCTGGCACACACTTGTAATTCAAGCACTTGAAAAGCTGAGGTAAGAGGATCATTGCAAGTTCAGTGCTTCTTGGACTAAGTGATAAGACCCTGTCTCAAAGAACCACAAAGAAACAGAAACATAAAAATAAAACAAAACAAAAACAATGGGATAGACTTGCAGAATCATGTTTATTTAAATAAGTCAAAATATCATAGATAAGTTTGCCAGATTTTATAATTGTAATGTGTAAATTTCAGAGATTTATGAAAAAAAATTTCTCAACTTGTCTTTCCATAGATAGAAAATAAGATCTCTAATCAAGTATTAGAAAAACTATAGACATTTACATATATGTGACCAAATAAGTCTTCATATCATTATGCACTACCCACAAATTGAATACTCAGTTCTACTCTTAACCCTAGCTCAGACACAACATGCAAGCGTGTATCTTTGTGTTGCTTGGCCTTCAACGTGCTGACTCAACGTATTTGGGAGTATTGCTTTGGGACTACATCATTTCTGGAAATGTGATCAGGATGACGCAAAATGTTGATTAAGCAAAAAACTGATGAGCAATGTGGGAAAATGTGAGGATTTATTGCTGCTTATAAGATGAGGAGCAAATCCTTTGGATGAAGCAAGGTAGATAGCTTGCTATTAGCCCATTTGTGCAGTGTACTGGGCATACAGGGCATGATGGTTTAGATAAATGTAGCTACAAGCTCTAAGAGAAGCTACCTGGAAAAGCGTAATTTTTATTTTGTATATTTTATGGCTTAACCCTTTGTTGTTTTTAATTCAACTTGCAAATAAAGCAGAAGTCATGTACTTCTTGGAAATACACATATTTTATAGTTGAAAACCATTTACAGTACTAAGTAGCTCAAGACACATTTTATGTTTCTGATGAAAGTGCAGGATTTTAATTTTATAAATGACATAGTACCCTAGCATACATATAACTATAATTGAAGACTGTCATCTATTAAACAAATCTTAGCAATTAGGATGTGGTAGATATATAATCTGCATGAATTAAGAAAATTCCATGGTGTGCAGAAGCTATTGAGAAGATGATAAAGTATTTGGGTGACATATTTGGCTGCTTCATCTATACAATGTGTGGTTAATAAGAGCTTTTTTAAGTTAATGAGAAAAAATACATCATATTTTATGCAGAATGATTTAAAAAGCAAATTAGGTTAAATTTATAATAAATACCACAAAATATAAAAAATAAAACAATATAGTACAGCATGAAGTATCATAATTCAGATATTAACAAATCTAAAATATGTCAGATTCAAAGACCACTTTTCTTGGTCAAAGTTGAGGATCAAAGAGTTGTTGAAAGACTGGAGAAAATCATAAAACACTGAAAAAGGCTGCGTGGAAATCAGAAAAGTTCAATAGAAAATGGGAACAAGCTAAATACACTATAATTTTAGGAAGTATTTCACAGAGCATTGTAAATTATCCCTAATATTAACAAATAGAGACTGATATTTTGAGGTGGAAATCATTAATAACTACAAATTGTAATAATAGAAATTTACATACTTAAAATTTATAATAAATAGTAATTGCATTGTTTCTTTCAGATAATATATAGAAATAAATGATTGAGAAAATTTAAGAATTTTAGGTACTAGATAAGTAGGAAGACATTTTAAAATCCAGTTTTAAAATTTTTTTCAATGTTTTTTGAAAAATAAAGAATGAAAAATAGGAAAATACAGGCAATAAAATTGACTAATATTTTAAAGAACAACCACTGTGTTGTTATTGTAATATAAAATTCATGAACTATTTCTGTTATAACTGAAAGAGGAAAAAACATTTCCAGTATTTCTTAGTAGGGAAGTAGCATAATGTCAACTTTTTAAAATGCTGCTCAAGTACAGAAGATTGTACTTTCTTTTGTTGCAATTATTGTCTAATTAGAGCTGGCCTTTCGATCAAGTAGTGTATTCACATATTTTTTTAAAGACAACTTTGGATATTAACTTCACAGATGATTCTATGACATCTGTCTTGCTTTCTGCAGTTCCAAACTTCTTTCATAGTGTCTAAAATTTTGTTTATTTTTACAGTGAATTTCTATTCTTTCCTTTCAACTCACCAGGTATTGGGCTCCTTCTAAATCTCACACTACAGAACTGTGTGGAATTGGCCCCCAGCCTTAACATAAGTGAAATGTGCCTCTCAATACGCCATGCATTAGTTTTTGCCATGTCAATTATACAAAGCCTCTAGCTCTTGAGAGCTTAGCAGATCTACAAAATGTGTATCATTACTACCACCACCCTTAAATCATGACTAAACAAACTTATCAAGTCACTCTTGCTCAGGAAACCAGTGTATGTGTACTTACTGCTACTTGTAATACTAAGTAGATATTGTAATTCTTTTTTATATATTTTGTTCTCATATATGTAGCTCTTTCGTGAATATATCTTCTTAACCAATCTTGTAGAGGTTTTTCAAACTTTTCTCAAATGAGTGTAATAAGAAGAGCAAATAAAGCTCTATATTTTAGATGACAGTTCAAATTTTGACTTTGGCAGATGTGACATGGCTGTATTTGTCTATCTGCCTACTTATCATCTTTCCATTCCTTAGGATAGAAAAAGGAAAAACTTTTCATCTACTAAGTGTTTACTAACTGAGTCTATGGCATACACAGGCATAAATCAAATTAGAGAAAAAGCATACAAATTTATCATGTATTCACAGGCATCGCCTGTATGACTAATGAACACCCCCACACCCAGTGAGTTATCTAGAGAGGAATGGATCTTTGGGCAATATAAGGGAGCTCAAAGGACTTGGAGGAAGATGAGGAGACCCTAGAGAAGAAAATGATGTCCTATGATGAAGTCTGTTAGATGTGATGTCCACCACCACCTTTCCAGAAATAGGAGCTAATCTCCACTTGTTAGTGAAATTCCAGGACTCACGATAAGATATTCATAACATCTGAAGGTCTTTGGGAAAATCGTCGTTAGATAGATAAAAGGAGTTGCACTACTGTTCTCCAAGCATCCTGATTCACAGCACTAAATATTCAAAAGGAACATATTTTGAGACAGCAGCCTCCAAATTTCTGTATTTCCCTACCTACACAGCTGAGCATTTTATTCTTGTCTAGCTACCTACTATTTCTAATACAGTTTAGAATCCAAAGACAGAATGTATAAGTCAAGGAGGGACAACTGATGCTTTATGTTTAGAGATGAATATGTTTGAGACAGTCATTTATCAAGTGAAAAATCTATCTTTTTTAAGGCCCTGGATGCAATCTCTGTGACCTACTAGTCAGTTAAATATATAGCATTCATTATTTTTGAGACATGGATATCAAAATATTTGCCTTGTTTGAAGGTTATAATTTTATGGATGCCAAGTGAGATGTGATTTCAATTCACCATAAATAATTGTTTTGATGTTCTACTGAAAATGAACGCAAAAAATAAAATATCTGTAATTTTAATATACCCAATTAATTCACATTTGTACATTGTTAGGACCACTAATAATTTTTTAATGTTTAAATAAACAAATATATTAGGCTTCTCATATCTTTAAGCTTTATATGCTGCTGGAATAGTAATTCATTTTATTCAAATTAAGAGTAGAATTATTTTTTATAAGTCTCTAGTTCAACAATCCTTTGTGTCCTTGGCTGCAAAATTAACCTCAACCAGAGAACAAAAATAATCACAATCTACAGAGGCTTGTTTATTTTTATTTCAGATTTAAGATTACCATCTTAAATTATTTACATAATTTTTCCCCAGATTAGCATTTATTACAACTTTATCTAGGTGTCTGCAGTTTCAGCAAATAATCTAATTTACACTGGTAAATGGTGCTGGGTGAAAAAGTACTGTATGGGGACACTTGGGAGAGATTTAAGTTTCACAAAATATGGAGATGAGAAAATCTTTGTTGTTCTTCACCCTGTCTTACTCCTGCTGCTTACATAAAGCCTAATTTGTGTTCATGAACCCCAGAGTGGAATGGTGAAGACAAGGAGTGTCTTGTAATCCGGATGATCGGTGAGGGAGACTCCTCAGGAATGAAAAAGGTGTTGGGGATACTGACAGAAAGAGGAAGGGTAAGTATGGGATTCATCCCGGGTTTTAGGAGACAATATCCAAATGCAGAGAAAAGATAGAGAGATAGACTGGAGAAACAGAGACAAAGACAGAGAGAGAGAGACAGAGAGACAGAGAGACAGAGACAGAGACAGACAGAGACAGACAGACACAGAGATAGAGACAGATAGAGAGGCAGAGACAGACAGACAGACACAGAGTTAAAAACAGAGATGGAAATAGACAGATAGAAAGAGTCTTTCTCTGAAGGATAGAAGGAAGAAAAAAAGAAAGAAGGAAAAAATTTCCATCAGAGCATTATTATTATTACTATTACTATTACTATTGCTACTGCTATTACTATTATTATTAGTATTACTATTACCACTACTACTGCAGCTGTTGCTATTTTGGTGCATGAGATTGAACTCATGACCTTGTCCTTGTCAGGCAGGCACTTATGCTGCTGAGCCATCCCTCTGGCTCATCAGAACATTAGAAAAAGAAATGACTTCAACTGAATTTTTCAGTTTTGGGCTGAAAGATGATTTTCAAAGTACAGTTATGCTGATGAAGAAACTGAAGTAGTTTTATATCTCCCATGAAACTTATAAAAGGTGCAAAAAAATGCATGAATTGTGAAGTACAAAACCTGAACTACAGTTCCAGGAGCATTACTCACTAATATCATGGCCTTTGATAACCAAGTTGTCCTCATTTCACTTTATTTGCTTTATCATAAAAAGTATCTCCTAATAATTATGGGTTAAAGCTTAGTGGGCCATATTATTAATGAGAAAGAAAAGCACATCCATCACCTTTTCATATAAATATTCAAACAGCCATGTACCCTTCAGGAATAGTCCTACTTATCATTAACGTTTCTTGGTTTTTCATCATAATTGGATAGCACTACACATATATTAACCCATTTTATTCAAATATAGCTCCAGGGAGACAGGCACAAATAATGTCACATTAGCATATTATATTTGAATTTATGTAGCGCCAATTCATGATTTCATTATAGTCTTATTACCAGTAAAAATAGGAGAAATATTAATATGGTATTTTACAACTGAAGATGCAAAGGTCAAATGGTTTAATGGAAGGATACATTCCAATGCTACACCCTACCACATGAAGTCAAAACTCATACAAATTATTTTGAGTCTCTGTCCAGTGGGCCTTTTTCATATTATGTTCATGTATATTGAAAAATAAAAATTTCTATTGGAGTTTCCATTATTTCTGTCACAACTAGGATTGACATGCCCTGGCCCCTAAGCATGCACCCTTCTTAATTGCCAGTACAGTGTGATTTCCAACCCTTGTTTAAGTGTATAACCTTTCAGAAATGTAGGATCCATTATATTCTGTTTTAATTCTGTTAAATGTAAATAGTATTATGAGTCTTACAAAATTCTCTTAGAAAGTTGTCGTTTGAGAAGGCTATCTGCCATAGCATTAGAATAGCAAATGTTGTGCTATTGTCAATATAGTTATGATTTAATTGCTATTATGGTGTCTCCATTAGGCAGAATACTTTCAATAAACTGTAAGACATATAGAGATGTGTAAGAAGGTATTTACCATGGGAATCTGTTCAAGTGATCATGGAGATGACAAAATTCCAAACTTAGAATTTGGATATTCAAAAGCAAGAGAAGGTGGATGCTCATACTTTTTCTTTATTTTAAAGAGAAAAACAAAACGCAAGAACAAAGACAAAATCAAAGCAGCACAGAACAATACAAATGGCACAAAATTTCAAAACAAGAACAGAAAATTAACAATGTTATGTACATATTATTATCATCAAATTTGCTGCTCAGATAACTGAACATAGGCATGCAAGACTGATCAAGCACTTAAATAGTGACTATCAAAAAGACATACTATCAATTTGTTTTTCCTCCTATTAATGCCCTCATGGACTGCATAATCCTTGACTACATTGGTGAGAGCAGATTTCTTTATTTCACCTATCTATTCAAACACTGCCTTGCCTTGAAATACCCACTATTCACATACCCAGAAATAGTGTTTCATCTGCTACTTTGGCATCCCGTAGCACAGCCAAGTTGACACATAAATCTTACTTTTACAGTGCCTGACTGCACCAACTCTGCAGGGGTAGTGACAGTCTGAAGGTTCTGGTATCTGCATCTTCTGTGTGGGCCACCACCATCATTCATTACTCCCGACTGGAAATCTATCGACACTGGCATACACACTCTCGTGAATGGAGACTATTTTAGTTTGAATCTGGCATGTTGCCCTAAAAGGCTGATGCATTGAAGGTTTAATCCTCAGTACAGCCAGTGTCCAGAAGTTTACCTAGAGATTGTATGGGTCATGGGGTTTGCAATCTCATCAAGAGGTTATACTATTTGTAGCTGAATCGGTCGTGAGGTGTTAGAGCACAGTTGCAAGAAGTAGAAAGCGAATTTTGCTCTGGACCCTTTTTCCCGGCTCATCCTCTCCTCTCTGTTTCCTGGCAAGCAGCTTTCCTTTACAACGCCCTCTGTCATGCTGCTGCCTCAGCTCAGAACAGTTAAGGCTTAAGCATTTAGAATCATTAGCCAACATTAGCCTTTTCTCTTTTAAACTCTTTGTCTGAGGTATTTTACCACAGTATAAGGAGGCTCCCAATATACCGGCGCAGGAATTCAAGTCCCAGTATTAACTGCTGGTCTATAAGAAGTTTCTAAGGTTCTCTTTTGGAAAATAATTTTTGTTGAAGTAACAGAGATATATCACCGGGATCCGATCCACTCAGATCACTATCCAATAGGCCCCATTACTTCTCTTTATGTTTATTACCTACAGACCTGCTAACCTGAGTTTCTTCAATATGTAATTTGGGATTAAGGAGGAAGGGTGCCTAAGGTCAACCACACATACTATCAAGTGCCAATCGTGTCACTAAATAACTCTGTAATCTTGGGTGTACTATTTAATTTATCTGTCGCTTAGTACCTTACTTACAAAAATAAATTATGTAACAATTTCTTCCCTGGGAGATATATTATAGTAAAATTCAGTTAGATGGTGAATGGAAAATTTATGTCAAATTGTAAACACTAAGAAAATGGTGTATGTCCCTTTTCTTTCTCTATTGTTGATTGGGGGGCACCACATTTTGTTTTCCTAAATTTCTGCATATTTTTGTTTTTCCCACATCTCTTATGTTTAGATAAGGAAACCTACCAGATCTCTTCTAATCTTTAGTATTTTCAACAAGGATTCATATTCATTGATGGCTTGCTAAATAAAAGGCTATGAAATAATTTAATTAAATGCATTAGATTTTAATATACTAATTAAACCAGTTAATGTATTGTTAGCATTGCTTTGTTATATAGTTAAGGCTTATGAAGTCAAATAAGTTCAAAAAGTTTTGTGTCATAAACAGATCTGCAGAGGGAGGATGCAGACTGATCTCTGATATAAAAACCTGTGCTTAAATTACTTCTCCTGGCAGAAATGAGTGTTATACTCCTCTCTGTCTCATCAAATTCTGGAGCCTGCAGAGTGATTCTTATGGCATTTATGGTCATATGCTCTGCACAATGTCTTTATTTTAAGATAATGGCTAAGAAATAAAGTGGCTAATGATTCAATATACAGAATTTCCAGGATTTAAGTAGAGACACACAGAGTGAATTTGACATCTCCTATTATCATATGAATTTTTTTAATGATAAAAGATGCCTAATAGTTCATACCTGGGGTTTACTTCATTCTACATTTGGAGAAGTCATTTCTTAGCCATTTAGACTCATTAATATGATGACATTAACTACAAGCATAAGTACCATCTCACATCAAGTACATAATGATGGTTTTTAGACGATATTCCTAAATTGCTTGGTGCTCACAATTGTTGCAGATAGTGGAAAAGTTTCCTGTGTGTACATGCAGATATGTAATTATTCTCTAACATCCAAAACAATGCTAATTTGTCGTCTTTCTGTCATTATGCAGTTTGAGTCCAGATTAAGCAAACAAAGAAGTATCATGCGCTCTATAATGTAGGAGATGAGAACGGCTGTATTTTAGCATAAAGCAAGCAAGAATAAGAAGAAACATTGTAATCAGAGTTAATAGAACAAGAGGGAGCATGGAGGGGGGTTGAAGAGAAACGCTGTAGAGGAGCAGTATAGGGCTGGGGGAGAGTTAGTAAACATGGGGTCTGGTTTTTCTTTGCAAATCTAGGCATGCCTCACTTTTCCTTCATTGCTGAAACAAAATACCAGTGCCCAAAATTAAACAAAGAAATATTTATTTAATTCACAGTCTGTGAAGGTTTCAGTTCATAACAAGCTGGCTCCAAGGCAGGACGGCTTGGCAGAGGAGCAAAAGTTCATGACGGCAGAAAACAGCATAAGCAACAAGAGAAAGAGAGATGAGAAGCAGAGAGAGAAGCATCTTTTCCTCTCTTGTATTGTCTCAAGGTTATTCACCCCAGGGAGGATGTATCACTCACACCCATAATCCTAGATTTGGGCCATGAATGAATCACCAGTTCTAGAATCCTGCCCCAAAACTGTAGAGGGGTCATCCAGACACAAGTCATAGCAAAATACATCTGATCTGTCCTGTAGTATTAGTAAAATTAATTTAAATTTCAAGAGATAAATATCAAGACTAAACTATGCATTATTCAATAAAGTGTTATGGTGCTCTTTGAATAAGACTGTAATGTGTGTAATTTTTAAAAATTTATAAGTTACTGCTTTATTTATTCCTGCATGTACCCATGATAATTTGTACATAATATATTTTTAGTGCATTCTTCCTTAATAAATATCAGTACGTTTCACACAGGATCCTGTTTATTTTCACTATAATCCTGTAGATATTCTTACCACTTCCTTCTTTTTCAGAGGTTTTAAACAATGTGACTGAAACAGAGCTGATCAAGGTCATCCAACGGAAACGGCAGGCAAGAACTTGCATACATTATGTTCTCAAATTTCAAGAGCCTTAGTCTTTCTATCACACTTTGCAGCTTCTAATTAAAATCTACATGAAAATTAGCCCTATTTTTCAATTGTAGAATTTTACTATGTAATTTCCAGGCACCTTTAATTGTATGTTCTTGTACAGACTGTTTGCAATAGTAATACTACTCTTTTTATACGTGTTCTTTGTCTTATCCTTTCTTATTTCTTTTCCAGTAAAGCTATAGGGGCAGCTGTACTAAAATCAGAATGCGATCATTTTACAGATCTAACCTTAATGAAAAGAGTTAGCTCTAGAAACTTAGAAGGAAAGTATTAAAGATGCACGTCTAACCATCTCTTTCACTGCCCAATCTGAACAAAATGTAAACATTGCCACATATTCTTTTAAATTTTAGAAAAATATCGGAAATAATTATATGACTTATTTTATGCAAGCACATAAAACTTAATTTCATTTTAATTTATGATTTAGGGCAATAATTCAAGGTACAAATGTATAGTAATCTATTAATAAATACAAGATATTTTTTCTAAGATGCAGGTTCCATCAAAGGAGTCAAATTTTATGATTTGCCGAAATGAATAGCATTGAAGATCAGGGTCTTTATTTGCACTGATGCAAGTTTCTTAAAGAAATGAAGCAGATAAATAATATGTGGTATTTACACAAATAACTTGCAGAAACAGTTCTGTAAGTAGGATGGATGAAATTTTTCCCACAGCAGGAAATTAGTTGTAAAAATATAATCATTGTGTCTTTACATTTATCTGGGATTTTTATTGAAAATTTCCTGGCATCAACTTTCTCATTGCTATTTCTTCTCACTTAACCAGAATGAGAAAAACAGACAGTTCTCTCTCATTCTGTTTTGGTACCTCCCCAAAGCATCTTATTACAGTTCCTTTAGAGCTCCAGGTAACACAAATATTACCTTTTCAATTCCTTGTGTGTGTTGGAAGGGCTGCTGAGGCTCTGCTGGAATGTGTCCCTTGTGGAAAACATCATTAATATAAGGAGTGCTTCATACTGAGTTGGGCTGTGAAAACATCTACTGCCTCTGAAATTTCTGTTTGTCCTAATTTCACACACACACACACACACACACACACACACACACACACACACATGCACATGCACACCCACACGCACACACACACATTCAAAACTAATTTCCTTAAAAGTAGATATGAACTAACACTTAAGATTTGAAAAGTACACCAGAAAGATTATCTGTATTATTATTTTCTGCTGATTTTGAGCAAGGAATAGTCTCTCTCAGCTCCAGATTATTCTGTTGTAAAATGATTCATTCATTCATCATTCATTCATTCATTCATTCATTCATTGAAGTAACATTTAGAAACCTAGTAAGGATCAACCACTGATAGCTACTTTACATTGATTTTAGACAAAGGAAGTAAGATAATGAATATTATGATCTTAGTGCAATGGCTGCTTATTTTTATATACTCTGTACATCTTATTTGAGGATTAGGTATGATACTGGTATTTGTTGAAACAAACAGAAAATGAAGGGAACTATTTATTCTGCACTGACTGTAAAGTCCCAAACTTTTTTCTACCCTCCTTGTTCTCTTGCTGGTTATTCTGGGCATAATTTGTGCCTTCATGAACAGTAGAACTCTTGATGCAGCATCAACATTTTTTATAATGTTTGTGCCTGGGTATACTTGGACAGGGAGAAAGATGTGCATGAGCTAGGGTTGTAGCAATGGAGAGGGCCTGCTTATCTTCTGCAATGTTTGAACTAATGATTGGAACAAGTAGAGAAAATAAGAAAGTGCTCTTGAAGAGGTTATCTGTTTTTAAATTTTTTAAAGAGTAAAAAACCATTTTCAAACACAAAAGTAACCAGGACTGGGAAGAAACAACCACCAAGCTTATAACAATTCTGGTAGAAGTAATTCTTCAAGCTTCCATTTCTCATTAAATATTTATATAGAATTAAGTGCTTAATTACCAAATAAGCATATGATATCATAGAAGTAGGAAGCTTTAAATATCTCTCTTCCATAAAGAGTCTCTTCATAGCTAATACTTCAGATCGTTTTAATTGCTCAATTAAAAACAGTACAAATAACAAATATACATGACTTTCCCATCACAAAAGCAGCATCAAAATCTTTTCATCATGCTGTCATCAAGAGGCAGATGTAGCAACTGTGGTTGGGAATAATTGTGTAATATTGTTTTTTTTTTTTTTTTTTTTTTTTTTGTCTTTTTGACACAGGGTCTCGCTATGCAGTTGAGGCTGGTCCTGAGCTCACTTTTGTAGCCCAGGCTGGTCTCGAACTCACACCAATCCTCCTGCCTCAGCCTCCCGAGTACTGGGATTACAGGCGTGAGCCACCACGCCTGGCTGCTGATTGTGTAATATTTATGAGCTCCCAAAGGTGGTAAGAGTAAGAGAAACTTGGAAAATGTCAAATTCTGTCTACATCAGAGACCTTTTGGAATGGGTATATTATTACATCTAACTACTAGTCATCCTACAAATCCATCAGAACAATGTTGATTACCAGCAAAATAAAAATAATGCAATAAAAAGAAGTCACCTGAATTTTTTCTCATTCAAACTCTAATACAAAAGGTCAAACATTTATGTGACATAAATGTGGAGTACAAAACCCTTAGAAATACTTCCAACAGGTCTCAACAAGAGGAGAAATCTCTCTCTGTCTTCAAGAGCTAAGTTGAGGTGATTATCCAGCCCACCAATGCACTGTGGGTGCCTGTTCTGTCCTGCGCCCACCAATGCACTGTGGGTGCCTGTTCTGTCCTGCGTCACTGCCTCTCGTGGACTGAATATATACAGGTATTTTTGCTGGAACCACCAAGTGATACATCTAGAAAGCACCTAGAATTTCATGTTTGCCATAGGAATGTAAATGAAAAAAAAAAAAAAGATGGACAGATGCTCCTGCTCTTTTTATATTAATCTATTCTCCGTGCTTCTTTAAACATTTTGAAGATGTGAGAGCCCATGTTTGGATATAAATCAGACCCAGGACAGCTCAGACTATTGCAATGAAAACTTTCTATGGGACAAAGTAGCCCACCCTAGTACATCAGGAGAGTGAGGCTCTAGGTGCTCCCACCCAGACACTTGGCAGTGGCCTCTGCAAATGTACCTTCCTTGGCAGCTAGACAGAGAATTTGGGGTCTTAGGGATGAAGAAATCTTTCCTTCCAAAGGCCTCAAACATGAAATTCTTGTAAATACAACTATCAATATTTTAGACTCTTCATTTCTGATTGACTTTCTAAGTCTGATCATAGAAATTCTTTCCAGTTTTCCCTGACTCCAAAATTATTGCTTGAGTAGATGTCTTGTGAATGATAATAATTAGGACTTCTTCAACTTTTAAAAATTTCACAAAGTAATGCCTTCTTATTTTCAGAATAAGGTAAAACTAAACACTGCATTTCTTTTTGAAATGTATTTTTCAGTTTATTTTGTCTACAGAGGGAAAAAAGAAAACTTTGCTATTAGTGTCACGAAGTAAAACAGTAGAATTAAAATCTTTTATTTTTGCTTATTTTCAAGTAAAAAGTAAGGATGGCAGAGTTTCCCTCTGACAGTAGCCCAGTGACTGGCTTTATACAGATTCATATCATGCTGGGTCTCTGACAGTTTGACAGATTCTGTATCTTGTTTGAAAATCTGAACCTGTGGAGAACCTTTTGATGGTGCAGTTAAAGTCTTTCTCTAAGGAATGCTATTCCTTTCAAGGCAACTTCTCGCATGTGTGTGTGTGTGTGTGTGTGTGTGTGTGTGTGTGTGTGTGTGTGTATGCGCGCGCGCATGCGCGTGAGTGTGTGATAGGCATTTCTGCAACATGACTGAGCCAGCCATACAGGGGCACAGTTTTTCTGAGGGGTTCAGAAGGTAGCAGGGCACCTGGAATTCTGGAGGAGAATTGGGTGACATTCAGAAGAACATGGGACACATCCTTAGGAAACCAGGTCATCTAGAGGGCATTGCCATTCAAGATAAAGCATGGATATAATAAATGCCATAGCTCATGCCTGGGCATGTTCGATAGTCAGTGTCTCAGTTACTCTTCTCTCAGTGCTGAGACAAATATGTGACATCCAAAATGAAGGAAGGAAAGCTTTATTTAGCTCACAGTTACTGGAGGTTTCAGTCCATACTTGGCTGGCTCCAAGGCAAACTAGCATATGGAAGAGAGCAGTAGTTTTCTTACAGTGGAACAGCAGCAATGGCAACAGAGAAAATCTGTCTCTCTGTCTCTCTTATGTTGTATTCAGGCTCTCTGACCTAAATTGGGCATAGCACACATATCCATAAGCACATCAGTGCTAAAATCTAGTATCCCAGTGGGTTGCTCATAATCTCCATGGATCATAAATTGATCTCAAACTCTAGAAGTCCCCATCCAATGACTGCATGAGGCTTTGGAGAGAAAACTAGACACAAATCATAATAGTTAGATAATGCAAAGTTTATTTTTTAGTGAATCTTTGGATGAGGAAAAATTAAAAAGGGTCAGGGTATGAAAATGATCCTTTTTTTGCTCTTTTCTGGCTGGAACCATGGAGGGTGTAGAAGAGAAGAAAAAGAAGGTTCCTGTTGTGCCAGAAACCCTTAAGAAAAAGTGAAAGCATTTCGCAGAGTTGAAGATAAAGCACCTGAGAAAGAAGTTTGCCCAGAAGACGCTTCACAAGGCAAGGAGGAAGCTCATCTATGAAAGAGCCAGGCACTATCATAAGGAGTACAGACAGATGTACAGAACTGAGATACGAATGGCTAGGATGGTGAGAAAATCTGGCAACTTCTATGTCCCTGCCGAGCCCAAACTGGCATTTGTCATCCAGATCGGGGGTATCAGTGGTGTGAGTCCAAAGGTCCGAAAGGTGTTACAGCTTCTTCGTCTTCGCCAAATCTTCAATGGCACCTTCGCTAAGATCAACAAGGCTTCGATTAACATACTGAGAATTGTGGAGCCATCCACTGCATGGGGGTACCCAAACCTGAAGTCAGTAAATGAACTGATATACAAGCATGGCTATGGCAAAATCAATAAGAAGCGAATTGCCTTGACAGATAATTCATTGATTGCTCCATCTCTAGGTAAATATGGCATCATCTGCATGGAGGATCTGATCCATGAGATCTATACTGTAGGAAAACACTTCAAAGAGGCAAATAACTTCCTGTGGCTGTTCAAGTTAGCATCTCCACGAGGTGGAATGAAGAAAAAGACCACCCATTTTATGGAAGGTGGAGATGCTGGAAATAGGGAAGACCAGATCAACAGGCTTATCAGAAGGATGAACTAAGGTATCTACCATGGTGTTTTTTATGATTTGGTCAGTCAATAAAGTATCTGCTTCCAAATTGAAAAAATAAAATAAAATAATATGATCCTTTTTTTGTCAGTCTTGATCATGCAGTTTTAAAATAAAGCATTTGCTTATTTTTAAGCTACACTGATAACTATTTTCAATAGGTGTTTATTTCATTGGTTTATGTATAGTAATCCTGGTAAAGAGTAGACAGCCATAATATTGTTAATTCACTGCTACAGAAATATGAGAAGACAAATTATATGATTGAAGAGAGATGGGAAATTAAACTATTATTTGATAATTTGTATGGAAATAGTTTGCTAAAAATGATGTTAAGTTGAATAATTTCCTCATATGAAAATGGATTTTCAAAAAATTAAAGATTTAATTGCTATATTATGACATTAAAACACAAGGAGAAAGAAAGATCAAATTTGATTTTGTAGTTCAGAAAGAGTTCAAGGATTTTCTCTATATTCTAGTACTCATGAAAAGTATAGGAGAAGTATAATAATTTTCTAAAAATAAAACTTAAAGATTAAATAGTCCATAAATAATCAATATAGTGTACAGTAAAGTAATACTATGTATATAAAAGATCAAAGATTAATAGCCCATGCAAAGATTAATAGCTTCAATTTATGAAGATTCATAAATTAATAAGTAAAATGAATATCCTATTAAAACAAAAGGCATATAAAATAATTTTGAAAGAAAAAATATAAGCAGTAGTGATGTTTTAAAAACTAAAATGTCATTTTATAAGTATAATTACTAGAGAAATTAAAACATGCAATTTTAACAAAGATAAATTATATATTATTAAATAAAAATTGGCTTTTAGTGAGAATGAGGTCAAAGTTATGTGATCTATGTAACATTACACTGGAAGAAATGTACCTTTTTGGAAGGCACTGGTCTGTTATATCAGTTCGGAATGAAATTGTGCATAGAAAGGCTAAAGTAGCAGTGACTTAACTGATGTGGTTTGTTTGCTTACATAATAAAAACATGTAACTAACTTCAAGGCTAGTATACAGTTTCATGAAGGCAGAATGACACATGAACTCTCTCCTACCTCCCAGAACACAACTATTTCTAGATTACTACTCATTGTCTAACAGGAATTACTGAAACTATACCCTTGTGATTTTGTTCAACTAGTCATATCCTCATACTGGAGGCAAAAGAGAAGGAGCTCTTCAAGATAAGACTTTCATTAGGGATACTTTTCTGACTAGATCTTTCCATGAGTGCTATACCATGTGCCATTCTGTAGACAGGGACACATAGGCAGCCATGTATTCGTAGGAATATCAGAAAAATATCAATTTATGTAGTCAATCAGAAATTTCTGTGAGTTTCAAGAATTGATATAAACATAATGCTTTAGTACCTCATTATAACTTAAGAAATTAATTTTAACAACTCCCAACAAAGTGTGGGAACATTTAGGGATAGGAAGATCACTTGGCCCAGGAGTTCAAAAATAACCTGGGCAAAACAGAAAGTCTCTGTATCAGAAAAAAAAAAAAAAAAAAAAAAAAAAAAAAAAAAAAAAAAAAAAAAAAAAAAAAAAAAAA